>JANHGN010007262.1:0-23732 GCA_024605025.1 Megaceryle maxima | reverse complement strand
TCCCTGGAGGTGTTCAAGGCCAGGTTGGATGAGGCCTTGAGCAACCTGGTCTAGTTGAGAGGTGTCCCTGCCCATGGTAGAGAGGTTGGATGAGATGATCCCTAAGGTCCCTTCCAGCCTAAGCCATTCTATGATTTAATAGCTGCAAGTGCTAAGAATGCACTTCTACAGTATATCCATGAAGCAGGACTGCATCATAGCAGGGCACAGGCTGGATGGGGATTCACCCACAGATTTACTACAGAAAGAACATTTTGATGAGAAAACAAGAGTGCAAAAGCAAAAAGCCTTAAAGAAAAAAAAATGCTGCTTTCTATCAATTTTCTCATCACAGTACAATTTGCTATCTGACATCTAGGAGGAAAAAAAACCTACTTCCTGTGTCAACCAGAGCCTCTAGAAATCCCCTGAACTGCACCTCTGCCAGCTGAGGCCACGTGGCAGCTGCCTGCTAAAGCACAAGAGGAATAGGCGACTGTTTCCACAGACGTAGCAGAATGGAGCAGAAGAAAGATACTGCTGAACCACTCTCCAAGACTGTGAAGGTGGCAGGTGATGTGGTTCAGCCTTGGTGTTCTTTCTGCTACAGTAATAAAATACTCAAAAAAAAAAAATCAAAACTAAACCAACATTTCTGTCCATACTGTGATGAATCCACCACTTCCCCCAGCATGTGCTGCCAAGACACTACTCACCTGCAGCACAACTGCTCCCCAAGCTTTCATTTAATCTTCACTCATCTCTTCCTACCCATTAACCCTTGTTTATCTTCTGCTTTCGATCTCTTCAGCAGCTTCAAGGCCACTCACTCCATCCTTCCATAGCAGGGACAGGTAACGTCTCTCTGCTGCCGCTGCTTCCCGATGTCTTTGTTTCCCTTTTTCAGTCCCTGGCTTGTGCACACCACCTACAAACATCAGGGAGCACAGAGGGTTGTAGAAGCAGCGAAGAAAAGAAGCCCTCTTCCAGCATGAAAAAATCTTTCAGTGTGTTTTGATAGATAAAAGTTTCCTCTTGGCTATCACATCTGAAAAACTGGTTTATCCCCCATTCCCACAGTACACAAGAACCACATAAATGAACACATCTTGACAACCTCCATGTAAGAAAGCAAAGCATTACCCAAGTAGGGTACAGCACAGGTTAGAAATAGAAGAACTGAGATCTGAGAAGACACTTATGAATTAATTTAGTCACTGAGAATCGGGCATTGAGGAAGATTTATTTACTTTGAGAACCAGCTGAGCTGCTGAAGCACTTGCAGAGAACAATGAGACATTGGAGCTTAACCTGCCCAGTTACCTTTGAAAAGTTTGGAAGGTTCCTACCTGAATCTTAAACTCTATCAAAAAGAGCATTACATAATAATTACATGTTGCCAAAGGCAGTGGCAAAGCACAATCATTTCTAAGTCCCAAGTTTGTGCTCAAACAATCAATAAGTCCTGGCACTAGGAAAGCAGCTGGGTCTCAGTTTAAATGCCAGGGATAAGATGCCAGGATATTGCTTTAAGTTCATCCCATAGAAAGAAAGAATGCAGACTCGACCGACTGGTGTAGTCCTCTACAAATTCAGATTAATAGCGTTCCTACCACAGATCATCCACATCCAGTTGCAGTGTCTATTCATCAGAACAAATGGTCAGAAGCCCTGCAGAATGAAAGGCAGACAGCCAAGAGGGAGCAGGCTGTGGCAGGTCATGGACAGGACAGCTCTCCACCATAAATGTTCCCTCACCAAGTTACATGCGTGGGGCAGAACCACAGGAGGAGTGGAGTCCTGGGCTTGCTGGGGCCTGTGTTACAAGTTTTCATTTTTACTTTTACAGCTAGCGTGGAAGCATAAAACTTTTTTTGATGCTTTTATGTTCAGAGAGTTTATATTACAAGGAGGCAAACCCTACTACTGCAAGGCTGTCATACGCACAGCGGAGGACGAGCTCCTTCACATGAGAAGTGTGGTACTGGCTCAGCCTGGCCTTCAGGAACAGCGGTGTTTGCAGCGTACTGGCAGGCACACATATCTCTCCCATCCTTAGAGTAAGAAATCATAGGTTACTACGTAGAGAAAGGAAGCTTATTGCTTTTCTTCAGATGCCAAACTAATAATTGGTGTTTATCCTTCTGCTATGATACCTTGGATCTTCTGCCAGTTATTAGAACACCAGTGTGCTGGACACCCTGCAAAAAGACCAAACAGCAATTTAGCCTTTACGTACTACCTCAGATAAGGGTTAGGAAAGAATGATGAAAGACTGGTAGTTAGGTGCACATGTTGTATAGTCCCTGAAATGCAGAATTTTTACCATTTTCAATGGGCTTTTATTCAGGTTGCTCTGGGTGTGGTGCCCAGTGGTCTATCCCAGCCACCCACATGCATGCACATACACAGCCTCATCCACTGACACGTTTCTTTACGTCATCACACATCAATTAACTGGTTGCAAAGGGGATCTGTGTTGCATGACCAAAACTTGCTACAAAATTCTTACACTTATTCCTGGAAAAATACCAGTAACATACCACAAAGTTAACAGCAAAGAAATATCCCCCAAAATGAAAAGTAGGATTCAAATAAAAGTATTTGCTAGGTGCTCCTCTTAATTTGCCAGCATTTGTGTTTCTAATGAAGTAGAAGATTAACGGGAAATACTGTAAACAGAGAACATGAGGAATCGTGTGGTTTATATTGTGTGTGGAATGAGCTGGCTTGGCACTGCACAAAGCTCAGAGCAAATGAACTACACCAGGGAGCTCATGGATGCTCTCGACTAGTAGCAAGTCAGCAACGTTTCATTATTTCCCACTGTTGCTCTTAGTGGACGTATATTCAACTCATTTTTAAATGAAGTATTTTCTGTACCCAAATGGCAAACAAATCACTGATTAAATGGAGAGATAGCATATCCAGATGATTCACATCTAACTGCGCCTCAAGTCACAGAACTACTGCAAAGGGCTGGAAATAAAATTCCCCAAAGATAGAGCTAGTAATTGATAGAAAATGAGTTTGCTAATTTATGGTTTAGCATCACTTCCCAAGGGGTGCTTTGATGCCTGAAGGTCCCCAGCCTCCAAAACAGGAGTAATTTTAACTCTAGCCTTTTCCACTATTTTGTGTTTAATGATATCAAAGTGTTTAGGGTGTTGTTATCCCCCCCTCAAAAAAAAGAGCTGTCTGTGATACCACTTTCAGTCCACAGCTATGGAAACCAAAGGACAGACAAAGCCAGAACCATGATGTTCCCTAAGTCCTCATTGCTTGGCCTCCACAGTGAGATACAAGCAACCCACTCCTGTCAGTTGCACACCTGGCACCAGTGTCTGCATCCCAGCCCACCAGCTCTGGAGCACAGGTCTTTGCCAGCAGACCTGCAGAGCAATACTATTTCCCCATCCACAAAGGGCTCACCTCTGCACTTCCCTGCAAGAACACTGAGGGTAAGATGACAACTACAAACCCACACAAGACAGTGGCAGGCACGACAGGCAAGATCTGACTGCTCTTCAGCAAGTTTAGAAATTACATTTATGTGACAGTTATTTGGGAGAGGTAGGCATTACTAGTCATGGCTTGGATTAGAGACAGGAAAAACATGAAGCAAATATGACTTGGAGTGGAAAATAATTTGCCTTGTGGCAGTTTTTTTTTTTTTCAACATTTGTTAAAAATCATTCAAAAGCATTTGTTTCTGACTGCTGCACATCCTCTAAAAGCACTCTGGTAAATAAGACTCCCATTCCACTGACCACCTTCAGCACAGCCTTTGAGGAACCAGCCTCTGACTCGGATTTTCTGCCCATGTCCACCCAAAACCACCTGGCCTTAGGCATGGGAAAAAAAGAGGGAAAGAAAGAAAGAAATCTGTAACTCCCAGCAAGTATTCCTCATGTTGACAAGGTCCAAATAATTGCATTACCCATGCTCAATTACATTTATTTGTTACCCAGTCAACAGATGAGAGTCCTACACAGGCAGACATATATAAGAAACCTCTTCAAACACAGTTCCCAGGACTGCCTCAAAATAAAGCCCCCTCCTCCCTCACAGCTTCCACAAGCTTGTCTGTTTCTGACCAGTCCAAAATTTCAGGCTGAGGTGTCTAGAAACAGGAATCCCCTCCAACTTGTATTTGTCCTGGGGTTAGGAGACAGATGAGGGGTTTCCTCCAGCCTTTCCTGCAATTGCTCCTACCAGGGAGCTGCCCTGAACTGCAGCCAGCTAAACCCTTGGAAAAAGAGGAATATTCTTTCCAGACCCTCTACGAATATGGTCCCAAGTCAGTGATGGTCAAAGTGGTGCAGGAGTTGTTAAGGGTTGACATTTTTCTCCCATTAAGAGAAAAATAAAGAGCAAACCAGAGAGTGGCTATATTCCAACTGCATATACTTAAGGTTGGCCCAGAACTCCTGTAGGGTGCAGTTCTGTCCCTCCACTCAAAAAAGATATATCAGAACATGAAAAGATGCAGAGAAGGGCAACAGTGGTAAACCAGCCTCGGTTAAAAAAAAAAATCCCCTCAAAGAAAATAACCAACTAACCAAAAAACAACTGAAACACCACAAAACAAAAAACCAAACCAACAGCAACAAAATCCACAACACTAAGTGCATAAACACTCTCCAATAGTCTACTGCATCAGGACTGGCATGTGGAGAGTCTCCAAGGACTGTTTTTTGCCCCCTCTCTGTTAACACAACTAAGAGTTGCAGAGCAAACCCAGAAAGGAGCCGCATACAGAACACACTAAAAAGGCACAAGGTCCTTGGCGCAATAAGGCATTGCACCTTCAGAGCTCCTTCCCCTAGAATGGGGTGCATTGCCAAAAGTTTATATAGGTTTATTGGGAGACTGGGAAAGTTCACAGAGATCAACCAAAAATTGCTGTAAACAGAGACACCCTATTCAGCTCATGGATTTCCTGAATAGGCTGGAGGAAGCATCACTGCATGCATCCCTTGTTCTTGCTTCTCCTCAGGCATCCACCTCTGGTTGTTGCTGGAGGGAAGGATACTAAGCCAGGTGAATCACCAGTCTGAGCCAGTGTCACCATTCTCGCATTCCTGTCACTACCAAAGAAAATGGCTAAACCTTATCTGGTCTTAACAGGAAGGCTCTGCAGTGTTGTTGAATGCTTTCATGCAGCAGGAGTCAGGCTGCTTTGTAACCTGAATGCCAAATTCTGCTCTCCACAGTATCACACAATCCTGATGTTTTTCAGCTCAGTTGTCTTCTTGCTTAAAACTATAAAAACAAACAAACAAGGCAAACAAACAACAAAACACCACCACACAGATTTTCAACTGCATGAGAAATACTTCCCACAGTAGAGCTTGTTAAAGGTGGCGTGTTGTTCCAAGGGTTGGACCTGAGCAAACACTGGAGTGTCTTGTCATTGCCTGCAACACCACAAGTGAGAAATACAGCTACGCCAAGGGCTTGGGCCTGCCAGCTCCTAGACCAAACCTGAAGCCTCAGATGTGCTGCGGGAAGAACTGCCTCATGACTTCAGGATGTGTATACAAAATGCGGCAATCCCCACCACCCCTCCCAGCAAACCTCAGTTGGACAAAACTTTCCTTCACGCTTGAGTTGGAATTTAGCTAGAGCAAAGATCAATGAATCTCATTTCTTGTTGTTTGAACAAGGAGAAACATTGCTGATATCCTGGCAGGGCAAGTTTGCCTGCCCTGCCTGCTCCTGTGTCACAGGAACCAGCTATAGAGACAAGATGTTTTGCTCAGATCATTCTCTATAATTACCTAGACTATCTCGTTTACCTTAGTGGAAACACCAGCACATGCAGAGCATGGAGTGTGCACCTCTGTTTTACCTGCGCTGGCAAAAAACACAGAGTGGAGATCAAGAGATTAAAAAGAAAACTTTTTCATCATTCTGGCTGAGCTGCTCTGGAAACCCAAGGAATTTGGGAGTAAGGATGTGCATAGACAGGTCTGAAGTGCTTCAAGCAGCTGCTGGCTTGAGCTGGTGCTCATCTCCTGCTTCCAGATGCACCAAGCCAAGAGGGAGGACACGATATCAGCCTCCTTTTTTAAAGGGTTGATGAAAAAAAGCACAGCATAGCTACCCTGTCACAGAGCAGCTCCTTGACAGGCACAGCTCTTGAAAGCCAGTGCTGCAAGTAGAGGACTGCAGGATTTGGGTTCTTCCACCCTGGGTTTGAGGTTTCTGGCTTGGGTAAGGAGGGGCCCTTCCCTCCCCTTCAGGGGTGTTGTCTTCAAAGCTGTGAGCTGCTGCATCATTTTCAGAGTCATTGCATCCTGTGAGCAGTGCCCAGATGGCATACGGTCATTTGCAGACCTATTTTACCTCAAGTTACCCCCCAGGTGATCATGGAGCCCCTGTTTTTGGTTCAGGGTGGCACACATTTACAGTCCCCAGTACCTGCCCAGCAGTGGTTTGCCCTAGTGGAAGTGCTCTGAAGTTACATCCCAATGGTCTGACAGAACCAGCTCCACCATTTGCTTTAATAACTTTCTAAAGATTGCTAGGGGGAATCTCCAGGAGCTCTCCAGCTGTGCTGAGGAGAAAAGGGGAACAGACGTGTTTCTTGCTCAGCACAGGCCTAGCCCACTGGCCTATCAGCTCGCCCACCTCTCAGTTTAGCTGCTACAGCCCTGGTATTAACCATGCCTGGACACAAGAGGCTGGGGCATCTTCTTGGTGTCTCACATGCCTATGCTCTACTGTGTGTTGGTGAAGCAGAATCCCTTCTGTGCTCATGCTCTCGCAGAAGGTGCTGTAATGGGGCTGACATATCAAAGACACAGCCAGACTTTAATCAGACTGCACCACTCAAAACCAAAGCTGCAGTCAGCAAAAGAGCAAGGCTTCAACTCTGCTTTATCTATCTATACTCTGGTGGGCGAAGGGAAGAGGAGCACAGGAACTTCTGTAAAAGCACAAAGGGAATTTTTACAAGAAAATTTATGAGGTTCAAAGACTAGTTTTAATTTTATAAGGTATTTTATTCCTCAGGTACAAGGAGCTGGTGTTATTTAAATCATTGTATATTTAAAAACAAAACAATTTTTTCTAGCTGAAGCCCAATTTGTCTCAAGATAAGTTACAGAAGTACAGAGCAGGTTCACAGCCTTTGCTGTACCACTGCAATGTTTGACTTTTCCAGTCTGTCCATTTTTCCTACACTTAGTGCAGTTTCCATAGTCTCATCACTTGCCCATTTTCCACCCTGTGTGACCACTGGAGTTTTTCCTCTCCGTTCTCTGATCCTGGGCTTGCTCCTGCACAGGCAGAACCACCAGCCAGGCCACAGCAGATCAAAAGGTCCAAACTGTCAGTTTTCAAATTAACTCCAAAGCAGATAAAAGCAGTTTGCCTGTTCTCTAACTGCACAGACAATGAAAGGCCATTTTCTGCGTAGCACTTCATTACAAGAGTCACTGACAACATGAACAAGCCAGCAAGGCTAGCCACTTTTTTTTTTACTTTTCTATTAGATCTCAGTTTGAAGACTACAGTCAATAAACATCACTTGAGAAAAGTGATATTTATTCGAGCATAAAACCAGCACAAACAATACAGTAGCTCCTTAAGTTCTCAACAGAATTTGTTGTTTACAGGTGTTAAATTCCCGAGGATAAATATCCATCTCACCTAACATTCAATTTCCTGAACTGCAATTTAACTACTGAAAACAGAGCTCATTAATTCCCACATATATCAGCTCTTGAAAAAAAAATATTTTGCTCCTTTTCTAAGGGAACTGCCACTACTGAGGATTTCAGATTCTGTTTTTTTCCACCCGTGATGCAAAAAACCAAACCCTTAGGTCTAAAGACCACTAAGCTTTATGGAAAAGTACTTGGATTCCAACACTGCATCTAAGACAACTCTTAAAAAGTTATTCAAGGGCAAACATCCAACACCAGTATTTTCCTTTCTTCAACACAGGTGTGACAGCAAATAAATATTTAGTTTTCCCTCTTTGCAAGAGAGGTGCCTTACACAGGAATGCACAACAGAAGTTGTGTGGGGCTTTTTTATTTTTAAAACATATGCTGTAAAGCTGACACTACCTTGTGATACCAGGACTCGAGCCCCTTGCAGTTCCTGGCAAAACGAGCAGTTTACAATGCAGTTGGACCACTCCTGACCCAAGCATAAACTGCTTTCCTGATCCCCTGTAAAAGGAAACTCTTGGACAATCTTACTCTTTCCTTAGCTTAGTCTGACAATAGTTTTGGGGCTTTTTGAGGCCAGATTGGGCTGGTTTTTAGGGTATGACTATCTGGTAAGAAAAATAAATTTTTATGTTACTGTGGTCACAAAGTAGAATACTAAAGAGATGTAGATAAAAAAATACATCATACTTTCAACAGAAATAAAAGCCTCTCCATGACACACCCATCAGATATTTGTAACCACCCACCTCCAGTGTCACTCAGCAATGACTTAGGGCTTGCTGTAAAAATACTCTGAGGGAGGGGACCAAAAAATAGAAAGCTGTTATCAGCAGGAATTCTGTTAATTGTCACTGAAAGCCTTTTACTAGATCATTTCCTGGTCTCAGAATCCAGCTGGAAGCCTTCTCTGGTGAGAAGGCAGACACACAATCGCGTGGCCCTGCCACTTGGTGCCAGACAAACGGAGGAAACTGTGTCCTATCATAAATATGTCAGTCATGTACCAAATGTGTATGAGGGTTGGGTTTTTCTTTCCTCCCAATTATCACTTGGCAGACACACAGAAGCAGAGTTTGGAGATAAACTATTTGTATTGTAGGCTTTTTTTTTTCCAGTGGCCCTGTACCACAAATTCAACTTCTCACAGACCCAATGCCAGGGCAGTGAAAGAGGCTGATCCATGAAGAGAGATCAGAGGAGACCTGCCCATAGTCTGGTCTGCAGGCTGAGCTTGAAAGTTTTCCCCTTTAACAAAAACAAACCCAACAACACCACCACCACCACAAACAAACAACCACAAACCACTAAAAACAAAGAAACCCCACAAATCCAAACAAAGTCAATCAGACAGACCTGTAATACTGCCTTTCTTTTTAGGTGCTTTCAGTCGATGAGATACAGATCAATGATATCAAGAAGTATTAAGTTGATTTATTTAACGCAAGCTGATCATTGTTGTTTCGACATGTCCAGGCATATTCAAGAAATAGGTAAGAACATAGAAATAAAATGAACAAAGAAAATGTCTGGGAGTTTCAGTAACAGAACAACTTTACCCAGACTCCTTTCTCTATACAATTGGTCCAGAAAAAGTCAACATCTGCCCAGTAGCCTGGTGCTTAAATACAGGTAAACAGAGGTACAGCCACAGTCAACCAGTCCTGGTGAAGTCCACAGGACAAACCAGGGGTCAGAAGAGAAATGGAGACACCAAGAGGTAAATGGCAGGAGCTACAAAGGAATTTGGGGAAGCAAGGAGGTCTGGAGGCCATCTAGCATGTGGGCAAGGGGAGTCCAGGCTGAGGTGGACAGGAAGGTGTGAGGAAAGTCCATGGGTGAGGAAAGAGTCCTTTAGGCAAATGTTTTGGATGATGGAGGTTGCTAGGCAGGGTCTGGGCTTACTCAACAGGTATCAAAAAACAACCCCAAACCAAAAAAAACCCCACCACTGAAATGCTTTGCTGGTTCCTGCCTGGGGCAATGCAGGCAAGGGCAAATACTGGCAGCCAAGGCAGGATTGAAACCTGGCTCTCCTGGCTCCCAGTCCAGTATCCAGCCAGGAGGTCACAGGGGTACTCTCAAGCTGCTTTCGAAAGAAAACAACAGTGAAATCTGTTACCGTGGCAACTTTTAGAGTGGCAACTGTTGTAGGAACAAACATTATGTATGCAAATAAAAGCATCCAGGCACAACAGCCTGCAAAAGAGGGGAAAGAAAAAAAAAAAAAAGCAGTGAATAGCCAGACTGGTATTTTCTTTTCAGAAGCTCTGAAGGACTGCAAGAACTCAAACTTTTCCCAAAAACTTAGCTAGTTTACCTGATGCCTCATTAGAGCATCAAAACTTACCATTGAGATCCAGCTTTGAAAATGAAGCCCCATAAAGACTGCTGCTGTCTTTTAAAAAGAGCAGTTACTGAGCCCATCTAAAAGCTTTTTGCATTATTTCATGCATAATTTCATTTCAGACAAGAGGCATTTAAACAAACTGAATTGGTTTGGTTTTTTCCCATTCCCCCAAGTTCAACAGAATTTTTAAGTTCAGGGCTGATTCTTATTGTGCCGCACCTTACTCTTTGTAAAAGCATATAGGGTGGAGACATGGGTCACAGTTTACCTCTTGGCCTCATCTTACAGTCAAAGACTAGTCAAAAACTGTTTAACCAAGTAACAGGCACAAATTTGTGCTTCTCTTCAGAGATACCTTCTAAGAGAGCTGAGAATGTGTCCAAGGTGCTGTGCAAGACTGCAGTGCATTGCTACGCATTGATTCCTGTAAGGAATGTGCATACACAGCCCTTTCCCCCAGTATACTTGACTCCAGCTCCTCCACTTTCCTGTGTTACCTGAAGAGCTGCCTTCCCCCCCCCACCCATTCTTTTTTTTCTATTACATTGATAAGCCTCAATAAAGACCCTTGAACACCTCAATGTGAGTCACACACATACTTAGCAGGATCTTAGAGCAAGTCTCAACCCATTCTAAAAATCTGACAAGCTCTTTTTCTGTAGTTTCTGGCTTATTAAATATTTAAGGCCTATATTCAAATCCCCTATCAAGTGTCTTGGCTTCATCACTTCCTCAAAGACATGAAACACTCATGGCTGGCTGGCTGTAGAGGCCTCAATAACTCTCCAATCATTGGCTTCACACAAAACACCACTTTTCCTGAGCTGTGTTTTTCTGGGCAAAGCTCAATTTCACCTACAACAGGGAGCAGATTGGCAGAAATGGAAATGAAGTAAGGCAGAAACTGAATCCTACAGCTAATTATAGACCAACACAATTGAAATGAAGCTGTCAACATTGTCGTCAAATCAAGAACGAACATAAATACTACTTCTACCATAACTGTCATAGGATCCCCTTTATTTTAAAGATGAAAATATTGGAGTGATACTGCACTTCTCCCCCTTCTCCCTTTGTTGTTTCTTTGAAACAGAGACAGTCTAAAGTGTTTTCTTGAGGATATGGCTTTTTATTCTGCTCAAGTGTTCTCAGAAATCACAGGAACTGCTTGCCCTGGGAGCCCTCAAGGATGCAGAAAACAGGTAGCCGTTTTTAAAGGGAAGGCTTCTAGGAGCTAACCTTCCACCTTGGTGTTGTGAGGAAATGAAGCCTGTGCAGCCTGCCTGTTCCCCTCCCAGAACTCCCCTGATCCTCACCCCGGTCAAAAGCGCCTGACCCCACAGTTAGCCAATTTAGATCATTTGGAAGGGGAAGGATCTTAAGGACACCTTGAAGATTAACTTCTTCTAAGTTTCTTTTGAACACCCTACCCTGAGGGTGAGGAAAGCCAAGACCATGGCTGCTGGGCTCCTTGCTGCCCTTCCCCATAGGGAATGTGGCAGAGGATGAAGCAGAGATCATGAACAGATAGGAAAGGAAACTGCAGAAAAACCTGAAGGAAACCAGACTCCTTGAGCTCCACTGCTCAGGCAGCAATTTGTTTAGTTAATTGCCAAAGGAAAACAAACACAGAAAGAAAAACATCTGGGAGGAAAAATTGGTTAAGAGGGATCTGGCTGTAAATTTGCTTCCTACCCTCCATCAGTCAACAGCCTCTCAGTTTCTGCAGTGTAAGAAAGGCACAGGGGTTTCAGCTGTTATCTGACTTGGAGAGAGCGCTTTAGAACTCACTGTAAACAACAAACAGGGGCAAAGGAGTGAAAACTGACCAATTGCCCCATTTTCAACACCTCTGAAGCTGCCTAAAGGAGAACACAGTGCAGCTGCACACCCTAAATGCAGCAAGCCTCCCAGGCACTGAGCATCACTGCCATCTCCTCTCATTACTTTCAGGCAGAGATGAATTAACTCTTCTTATGAGAAAGACCCCATCTGATGACAGATGAGATTTATTTTTTCCCTTCTATTCAGCAAAGCAGATAGGAACTGTCTAATACAAAGACAGAGTAATGGCAACAGCATCTCTATTAGGGGAGGGATTTAACAGAGTGCATTGAGCCAAATTCAGGGCTGGTGCAAGGGGAAGAGAGCTCCAGCCCAAACTGCACATCAGCTAAAAGCAAGGCTAAACTGAGCCCATTGAGCAAGACAAAAAAAACATTAGGAGGTTATTACAGCAGCTTGTTTGAAAGTCTGCTGTGGGAAGCCAGCAAAACGGACTGAATGCAAAAGCTGAGCCCGGGAGCAGCAGCAGGCACCATAAATAAGGTTCTGTCAGCATGTTCCTTGTTTAGTATATAACCCACCCCTTTTAAAAAAAATCAGGGGAGGCTGGAACTTGGCACAATGGCCTCCATCCTACCCCAGTGTTTGTACAAACCTCAGCTCTGCTCAGGTTCCTCCATTTCACAGTATCACAAGGTGTCAGGGGTTGGAAGGGACCTTGGAGATCTTTGAGTCCAACGTTTAACAACAACAAAAAAAACGGAGGAATACATTGCCAAAATATTTCAGTCAGTAGCTCAATTTGCCATGAAAGACATCTTAGAGTCATATCAGCTGACAGGATTTCTAAAATCCCTCCTGAAATGATGGCCCATGTTTTTATTAATGGCTGGAGAGAGATGCAGTTTTAAAAATTTGCAGGTCTCGCAAAGGTGTAAAGCCAAAAGTCCTGGTTTATGGGCTGGAACTCAAACACCATCTCCTGTCCTCCTCCCTGCAGAGCACAGCATTGAAAACAAAACTCTCCTACAACAGAGCATCTTTATTCAAGCTCATCTAGTGACCTTTTCCTTATTAAACAGCTAATAACTTGGAAAAGGTCAACATTTAATATCATTTCAAGTTTCATCAAAAGATGATCTTTCATCAAAAAAAGGACATTGACTTCAATCTGTTTTCCTCATTTCCAAAGAAATTGAAATGGAAAACAAATCAATGGTACTTTATAAAATTAAACCATTGAAATAATTCCCTCAGTTTAAGTCTCACTAGGAAAAAAACTTTTAAAAATTCTAAGATGAAATAGTGAGAGCTTGTCTGAGCATGAAAGTTTCATCTGCTAGATATATAGCTGTAGCTATGTGTCTGAGTCCTACTGAAACCTCTTCCAGCTCAGTTTAAACAGTTTGCAATATCATAAAGTTAAAAAGAAAAAGATAATTTGAAAAAAAAAATGCTTGTAGCAAAATGAGAGTGTTCACATGGGTAGTTAAACCCCAGTTTAATCCTGGTATAAATTCATACCTTGGCTTTCATGTCTAAACTTTCCCACAGACAATTTCTCAGAGGAAATGAGGCTTTGGGAGGGAAGTGAGGTGGGAAATGAAAATACATTCAAAAAGCAGAATAAGAACTAGAAGCAAGTAAAGACAAGGTTTAAGCAGCAGCTCTCCCCTGGATGTTGTTCCTTTGCTTTTTCTACTCTTTCCCCCATTAGTTTTGAAATAAGAGGAAAAGAAATAAAACCTAAGGCAGCAACTCAAAAGATAAAACACCAGCATGCTTAAAATTCATTAAATTACAACCTTAGATTTTTAAGAAAAGGCATGAAAAGAAATGGAATGCTTTCCAACACATCACAGATACCAGAACATCCACTTTCTCCATAATTTGCATTGTCACATTAGACAACAACCATCTGACCCCACTGAAGGGGAAGGAGGGGAAGCAACAGCTCAGTGATGACACTATTTTCTCCATATCAAAAAGCAGCACATATCCCACTTTAACGCAGCCCTACCCTCCATAGAGGGGTGAGCTCGTAAAAACAATCCTATTTAAGCCAAGTGAAGTAAAACAAGCACTTCTCAGAGATTAGTGTGTCTTGTACCCTGAGACTTTTTATCCCTGTGTTGAAAGGGTGTGTTACTATGATCACACTATTTCTGGCTGGCCTGTCACACAGGAGTGACATTGGTTTAGACACACACAGAGGCTCTTTCCATCATATGCATTTATGTCTTCCCCAACACTCAGTTGCCAGGTTTGTGTCTTCTAGAAACAAACAGTATGTTTATTGCAACAGTCCAAATAAAAATATCTCCCATGTTTTGCATAAGACTCACTGCACCAGCAGACAATTTGCAGGCATATCTGTATGTTACTAGGCAACTCCAACACAAGGGTCTTTTCCTGGAATATAGTGGAAGTCAAAAGAAAAAGGTGGCAAACTCCTACACTGAACAATTCAGCAAAAAAGTGTGCTACCAACAGACTGCCTACTGTGTCGATGCAAACCACTCAAAGTGACTGTCAAGTCATCAAGGTGTGGACTCTAGGGCAGTCAGCACCACCAGCTTCAGACATTAAGACAATAATGAATTAGACCTCCTAAAAGAACTGGAGATACTAGGAGAGTATCTACATTTCCTTTGCGACAGAGAAGGCAGCTGGAATATCAACATATCTTAAAAGGAAGTTGAAATTGCCAAGTAATTACTTAATTCCAGGTGCTGGGGCTCTAATAGATACAAAAGACAACCTCATCAAAAAAACATTAGCTTTGCATTAGACTGGAAAACTCAAACATCTCCAGGCTATTTTTGATGTTGCAGGAGACCCTAAGCCCCTCCAAACAGGCTTGCTAAACACAGCCCAGTAGTGGTGGACATTTACTCCCCCTTTCCTCTAAGCAGGAGTGAGAGGAGAGCACCTCAGGCAGGGGCAGCACAGGGAAACAAGACTGTCATGATTTCCATTTCACAAATTTGTGTTTCCTCTCCTTTGTTTGATCACTGAGTCTGTCTTGGAAAAAAAAAAAAAAACAACAACAAAAACCAACAAACAACAGAAACAAAAAACAAACCACCACCACAACAAAAGATAGAGTATCCTTCAGCTGTGGTCTTTAGTGTTGCAAATAAAGATTTAGGGGTGGGTTTGGTTTTTTTCCCCCCCAGTTTCAGAATCATATCTGTGTAAATGTATTACAGACTTGTAGGAAAAAGATGGTGTCCAAAGCTAGAAGTGAAACAAAATAAGCCTTTTTTGTCTTTACAAGTACTTACAGGTGTCCCCAAAAGATCTTGTTTGATTCAAGGAAGCTTTTGATTACTGTTGCCCACCTTTATCTGGTTCAACTGAGTCTGGTCCAGAAATCACATGAGAATTAAATCATTCCATAAAGCTTTTGATATTTCTTGGTTCTGGTTGGGAAACAAAGATTTTAACTCAGGAATTCATGTTTCTAATTACATTTGTTCCCAAGTTTTCTTGCATTTTGCCATAAAGAGGTGCTTCAGATGGCTTCTGTTTTTTTTCAAAAGGCATTTACCTAAAAGACTGCCACATATCTCTGTGGCAATTTAGCTAGAAAAATTAATTATAGGCTCAGCAATTGTACTACAGTAAGAATTACAGGAAGTCTTCAGACAAGTTTTAAAACTAATTATTTTAAGCTTCCTTAGCACATTCCTGTGAAGTTGTATTAAGTTTATATCTAGAGCACCAAACCAGCACACAATGTGAAAATATTCTGCCTTACCCAACACTACAGAGCAAATACATGTTATCTGCTGCTGTCCAAGCTAGTAGGTCAGAAGTTACTAAGGAGGGATCCAAAAGTGTGAAATGCTTTACTGGCATTTCCCCACCTGAAACACAGGTGGGCCTGTGGGCTTTGGATCCCTGAACTGGGGCAGGCATTGTGCTTCTGGAGGTGGTTTGACTACTTTCTGCTCACAGGAACCAAGGAATCTTGGAGAGTTCTCATGATTTTAGAGCACACTGATGATTCATACATGGTTACATGGCAATATTTACTAAGCCCTCAGGAGGCAAATTCATTAGGAGAGATTAGTCAGCTGTCAAGCACCCATACCCTTGCATAAGAATTACATTCTTATAAGAAAAGTTCTCATCTCCAACTTGAGCTTCCACCCAGCCACCTACTCTCTCTTTACATAGTTTCATAATCCATGCATGAGGACATGCCATTATGTTTTTAGAGACTGCAGAGAGGAACATAGGAGACACTGACAATGAAAAATGGAGATTTGAGTGTAGCAACTTGTTTCTCAGCATAAATGAGCAGAATCAAAGCAATACAACTTCTGATTTATGCAGAGCCAATCACGGTTGCAATGGAAACAGACTTGCAGATTCTTCTCTCTCCAAAAAGCAGCCAACAACCTCAAAGCACATTCAGTGAGTTCCACACATCTCTCAGTAGGACAATTGGTTTTCTTGGGTTTGTTTTTGTCTGTTGTTTTTGCTTTTGTTTTGTTTTTTTCAGAGTATACTTCCAATAGGACCCCCTGTAGACTCCAGTAAACTGCTGGATTTCTGGACGTATCACAAAAGTTTTGTCTTTACATACAAGTACTTGGGAGAACTGATTTACATTACCATTTGTCACTCTATCCAAAGCATACTCAACTCGCCATTAAATGAAAGGGATCTGGGCAATGGGAGCACAACAGGTTGGCAACTGCCACACATCCCACTGCAAACACATCCAGAAGCAGAAGGAAAAAAAATCCTTGCTAAGACAGCAGAGCAAGACCTCATTCCTAGATACATGGCCACTGAATTTGTAGAGCCAATGAAAAGAGGGCTGTGGTTTTCAGGACATCCTGCTGGAAGAGCTGTAAGAAGAAAGGAGTACTCACTGCTCTACTTCTGCAGTCATCCAGGTCCAAAAGACTGTTCATGCTTTTCCAGGTGTATTACTTGGTTTAATAAACATTGTTGCTGCTGCTGCCTACAATTATTTTCTTGTGTGCCTTTAAATAAAGCTATCCTAAACAGGACAGACCAAGCATATTGATTGTATGCCCTTCTCATCTACAAGTTGGAAGCCACTCATAGGTTTGAGAGTCCCCCACCTGCAGGAACTGTTTTACCACTAACTATTCCTTTTATCTCTTGAAAAAAGCAGCATCAAATGCAGCAAGTCAAAAATCCAGCCCTTGATGACAAAAAGCAAAGGATATTGACTCTCGGCCTGTCATTACTCTCAACAATTTGTTTGCCATATGCTGTACTCACCTTTCCCTTTGCTACCAATATATCACAAAATCCTGGTGGGTCAGGTTACTGTGCTGTTTATCTGTCTCTCCTCTAAGCCATACGTTGGTTGAAGGCCCCCCTGACGAGGCCCTAGTGGAGCATTTCATCTCCTAGAGACCAACTGGGCTTTTATTGTGCCAGAAGTAGAGATGGGAGCAACAGCAAGTCTGAAGAAAACAGAGTGAAAAAGCATTATGAACCAGCTTTGTGCTACGTGGTGTTTTCCCATGAAAAACTTTCAGCTGAATGGAGAAGCAATATTAAGTACCAAGGCTTTTTAGGAGCCTCTAGCCCTCCCCAGATGTCACCGTGACCCAAAGAGACCCACAGGGCTGTAACAAGCAGTGCAAAGCCTTGCCACATTTGACAGGTTTCTGCTTCCCTCTGAGATGGATTTGTCTGACCTGAGGTGCACATGGGTTTGATTTTTCTCTTTCCCCAACAGCTCTGAAGTGCAATGAAGTAGCAGCACTGGCTGCCGGCAGTGCACAGCCCCGTACACCCGCTGGGTGAGGATGGATGTCTGCAGGGACCCAGCCAGCACCCACAACAGGTTTCCTACCTCGGGGTCCCTTTTGCTCACAGGGTTCCAAGACTTATCCATGCTCCCTCTTCTCTTTGCACTAGTATCTGTCTGTAAACACACCTGCTGTGGTTGCCAGGGGATCAAATAACAGACATCAAGAAACAAAGAGCCTGCAAGGAATCCCAGACACAGCCATCCTTATGGGAAAAATATTCTATTATCCCGTGCCAGTGTTTGCCTTTCAAGGAATGAAAACTCAGTACAAGGTAATGCAATTAAATATACTGCCTGGTACAATCCTGCTGCAAGTGGGCATTGACCTTATGTTTAAAAAAACTTATTAAAAATCAACACAAGTGATTCAGATATATCATAAATAGGTACAACTGCTGACAACAATCTCACCATCATTCTCTGCCAATGTAGCAATTGCATACTAAGCAAAATAAACAAACCCCCCCGCACAACACCTTTTGTCTAACACAGGGTCTTAAAGGGCAGTTAAGTTTGCTGCTACATTAAAACCACACAAAACAAGCATTACAGAAAAACAAAGGCACTGTAGTTTCTAGATTTCTTTTTTTACTGGATCTTTTGTGGCTGTTCCTGGATTTCTGTCCAGTTCGAACTTGCAATAGGTAAAATTAAGAGTAGTAGCAGCGTTTCCTAACTCTAATTCTGTTTATCTGCCACCCTCTTACGAAGCAGGTTCCTTTAGCCAGTGGTGCAGATTTGCCAAAATGGTTGGACTTCAACCCCAACACAAACAGGCTGCAAGGTCTGCTGATGGCAGGGGAGAGTGGAGTATACCTGCTGAATATAGCTGCCTCTGGAAGGAGGCATGACCAGAAGACACTGAGAGCTACTGGAAATTTCACCATCCATGTCGAGGATGGCACCTTATTTCTGGACACAGAGAGGAGGTTGAAGCACATGCCAAACAGCCACCAGTGAGTACTACTAGCTTCCAACAGCTTTTGCCCTCATCAGTGGGGAGGGGGGGGATGGCAAATAATTAAGAGATGGGTGCTCTGTAACTGACACAGGGTGTTTTTTCCTACCATGGAAATATGACACTGGGGAAACAAAAACAAAGCAAAAGTAAAAAAACACCAAAAAACCACCACCAAAATATTGAATGAGCACATGCTGAATGTAGAAGTAGCTTTGTTGCCCTAGAGCAGCTGTGCACAGCAAGCATAGGCATGAAGACTGAAAAGGCAGAGGCACTGGAGCACTGATTCTCCAGGTGGCCATGATAGAGGTGACATCAAGCCTCCCTGCCTCTTCTGTCAGCAGGATGAGTGGCAAGCTCCCAGTGAGGCTCTGAATTGCCTCCACAGGATGTTATTTCCACTGATGTTACTTTCTTAATATAAGTACCTTCATTTGATGTCTAATGGACTGGGAATCTCTCAAGTAAATTACCTGCAAGCCCACATAATGAGGACCGCCTTTGGTAAATTCAGACCATGCTGCTGTGTTCTACACAAGCAAAGGGATCAAACTTAGTGCGCAACAGAGGTAATGGAATAGGACACGTTCTAGTAGGAAGAAGTTTTGGACTAAGAGATAAAATTTTGAGTGATGCATATGCTAAATGATAATACACTAAATCCAAACAGGTATCTTCACAAAAACAGAGGGAGATAAAACAAAGCAACCAATGCAATTTTTGACTTTTGATATCAGGTGTGAGAAGGAAGAGCCCATCATCTCTTCTGAAATCATTCCCTCTACTGGAGCAGAAACACTGGAAGTACAGAACTGCCTCTACATTGTGTGCACGATGGCCAAGTACCTCCACCTGGATTCCTCCCTACTAACTCTGCTGCAATACACAGATTCAGCACACAGAAGCTTGCAGAGCCTGACCATACTGGCTGAAGACACTGGACACATTCACTTTATGGTGAACTATTACGTAGGACTCTCCTGGCCTGTGAAGTGTGGAGAGTTTGCCACGCTCCATGAATTTATCAGAGTCCTGCAACACAATGTTGGCTCAAGTCACCTCTCAGTTACTAGGGTATGAAATTGCAGGCTGGAGAATACTTAGGAGGGGTTATCATGAAAGAGTCTCCAAGACTACAACATAAGCAATTGATGATCACACCAACACCTACATTAAAACCAGTGAGAATTACCAGGAGACCAGCTGCAGGAGATGCTTCCAGGCCTTTGTGCTCTGCTGTGCCAAGCAGCTTACTCGCACAACTTGTGGTATCACCTACTCAGAGTTTATCATTTTTCTATGAAGTATAATGACATCAAGTTACAAGATGCAGAATAGTACCTATCTTACAAGTCAAGAAAGTTTGGTCACCTTAGAAATGGACTCAGCATGGGGCATGCCAACTAACCTACCATCTATTATGTCTGCAGACTCGTTTTCCACTTCTTTCACCTTCACTGGTTACTAAAACAATGATTCTCTTCACTGAACTGGAAGTGCTGCCTACTAGAGCTTCTGGCATATCCTTGCTGCTAGAGCAGCCAGAGCCTCGTGTGCCTGAGATAAACTCCTGTTTCCTTTCCCGTAAATCAGAAGTATCCATACACCGCTTCCTACAGGACATCATCTTGGACACACACCAGCTTTCCAGTCCCATGTACACTCAGGTGATAAATACTCCTCATGAATGGCCTCACAGCTCAGCAGAGGCATTTCCTTCTATGACAGAATTTCACGTACTTTTGCCAGAAGCAGTGTCAGTATCAGAAGAGCCAGATCACAGCGATCAGGCAAAAAGCCACTTTTCAGAACATTAAACGCTTTCTAGTGCATCCCTCTCTCCAGAAACTCTCCCTTCACTATTCCCAAAAGCCTCAGGAAGAGACACAACTTTGCCTGCCTTTGCATTTCCCACCAATGACACTGTTTCACCTGTGCTAGTAAGTAGCAGTCTGATCCATGCGTTCCCCAGTGGATATGAACAGTTATCTGAGCATTTTATAACTATCCCACAGCCCAATAGGTTCCCATTTGCGGAAGGGAAAAGCACAGTTTCTGTAACCCAGAGAGAAGCACAGAACCTCTATCCCAAATTGAATTTCAGTCCCAAAGCCTCAGACTGCTTTTCAAGCATGTTATACAGCACCTTCCCTAGTAAAGCTGAAGCATTTGACAAATCAAGTCTGATCATTCTGTCCCATCCTCATACCTCTCCAGTTCTTGCTCTACCAATAGACCTTTTAGCTTTGATGCATCTGAGCTATCCAAACCAACAAATAGACTTCATTCTTACAGCAGCAGCATGCTCAGAGCAGAGATGCATTCTGCAAGTATTTTATCCCGTGATACAAAGATACTGCATTCAGACAGAGAGCTGCAAACAAGAAGGATCTCACCAAACATCACCGAGCTTAGCCAGAAGTCATACAAAAATCTCAGACATCATATCAGATGTAGAAGTATCTCTAGTGACTTTAATACCACTTCTCATCTGTCCAGCAGTATGCCAGGTATGTTTAAGAGCTGACTTTCTGTTCATCTTTTCTTGCCCTGAGAGTCCTGATGGAATAGTTCACTACAGTTTCTTCTGCAAAAGCAGAACTTCATTGCACTAGGGCTGTGTCAGCAGCAGTGTTCCTTGTAAGGGAAACTAATTTTTTTTTTCCTCAACTTGGTACAGATAGCAGCTCAGCTGAATGATCAGATTGACCTTTGGCTGTCCTAAGGAAAGGTGTGGACCCATTGGAAAAGCTCTGACAGAATACAAAGATGGTCAGAGGTCTAGAAAAAAAATTACAAACTGAAATAATGTGTCTAGAAGACTGAGGAAAGACGCAGGTTTATTTAACAGCTTGCTGAAAAAATGAAAGAAGCGTTCTCAGTATCCCCTGGGAACTGAAACAGCACTAATGATCTTCAACTGCAGTTAAGATGATTTAAGTTAGACATTAGATAAACTTTCTCACAGTAAGGATAATAAAACATTCTAAGAGATGCTTGGGGAACATTGTGGAGAGTTTTTAAGCACAGAACAATAAATATTTATTAGAAATAACACAGAAGTAGTTGGACCAGACACCCTTTATAGTCCACCTTCTCATCCAGCTGCATGAATCTGTGACTCAGGCTTCAGTATACAGTAGGCCCACAGAGATGGTATGTTTGTAGGACCAGTTGGGTAATTTTACAAGGAGATTCAGATAATCCTCTATTACATCTGCAAAAGGTACACGTGGTAGATCTTAAATACTTAGTGCAGCATTCAAGATCCAAACAATTCCTTCATCCCTGAGTGACCCGACTGCTCCTATTTTTAATGCATTGATGTTAATGCCCTTTAGAACAATCTTTGTAAAACTTTTACTACACCTATGTTAAGCCTTTATCCACAGGGCAAGACTGTAGTTTGAAGTATTTAGGTTTGAAATCAGGTGTCCAAGCAAGCATCTCTCAAAGCCCAGGGACAGACAACACAGCCCTACCACAAGACTTTAACACTCTTGCAAACACAGGCCATCTAGAAGTGTTAGAAAAAATCATCTCTGCTCCAGTGAAAGAAGTCACTAGGGTAAAGAGTTCCCCCATTTTCTAAACAGGGAGTTGAACTCTAGCTTCCTTCCCATGGTCCTTCCTATGCTGGCAAAGAGTTTTGCATTGCGTGCCATAAAAGCTTTGACTACATTCCTAACCTGATAGCAAATTAACATAATTCCAAGTGACTACATAAATCTAAATCTTTCACCTTAAACCACAATGATATTCTCATTTTCACAGAGGTGGTTCAGACACTACTGCCATCACACACCAGGATCCAAGCACCTTGCTGCTTCCCACACCCAAAAGACTACCATCTGTGGAAAGTGCATGGATTCTTCCTCCATTTTCTGTTTCACAAGATATTCAGAACATAACCACAGGTAAAAATGTTACTTCAGTGTTTTTCTGAACATGGCTGTCCTCGACATTTTTATCCACCTTGCAAGGTATCTCTGGTTTCCCATGCTAGAAAGAAAGGAACAATTTTGTCACAAGTTGCAGGAACTCCATGTCCTTGTCTTCTCTCTTCCTTAAGTGTGCCAGCAATCTTGACCTAACAGTCACAGAGATTTCCCTTCTAACCTCTCACTACACTTCATCACCCTACAGCTTACATGGTGTCCACTCACATAGTCACAGGAGCTCCTCAACCTGGGCCGATGCAAGTAATTCTGTCCTAGGCACTGTGTCTGCAACCTCCAGAAGTTGGGTGATGCTGAGACACCCAGAGCTTGCCCAGTTAACCTGGAATTAGTCTTGATGCTAAGCAGAGCTCAGTGGTATAAAGAGAAAAAGCAGACATCATCCTAAAATCTCCAAACAAAAAAAAAATCAATTATTAGTGTTGTAAATAGAAGATAAAACAACATGTTTTAATCATTACCTCATACATGAGCTCCATTTCAGAACCTGATGGAGCACTCAGATATCAAGCCTGGGACCAACTCTTGGCAGAGTTAAGAGCTGTTAACTTCAAGAATTGGGTCTTTTTCCCAAGAGGACACTTCATGTGGAAACATCATCATAAGCTTCTGTACTTACTGAGGACCTCAGCTTGTGCTAGCACTCTCCCGGGATTCCTGCAAATTTAATGTTGGGAATAAAGGCAAATAAAGGTAACAGCTGATGACAGTCCTGCTCATGAGATATCTGTGCTAGTCTGATATGTAAAGCATCACAGCACCAGGCAGTACTGGTAGCTTCAAGCTGTAATCTGAACTCTGATTTTAGTAGCCCATGCAATCATACAAGGAAAGGCCTTGAAGTTTACATAAGCTTTCTATAACACAAAATGAAAACCAAACTTTCAAGCAAGAACTTTACAGTAATAGCAAGGAACACTTTCCTGAATCTTAACTTTGAATTAAGACTATATTTTGAACTTTTTTTAATGTCTTTTGAGATTATCCTCTGACTGTATGTTGAATTGCTCTTGTTAGCGTTAGGTTTGGGGAAAAAAAAAACCAGATAAAACAGAAGAGTGCTTTACTGGATTTAGAGAGTCACCATCCATGTATTTTCAGTTGGTCTCCCAAGGTCTAGTATGGGATCCCCACTTAAGGATGCTACAGAAACTCTAGATTACCATCTTAATGTAGTCAGACAAAGGGTGGGGTTTTTTGTTTG
>JANHGN010007260.1:2551-12761 GCA_024605025.1 Megaceryle maxima | reverse complement strand
CGCCGGGGCTGGACGCTGCCGGGCACGCTGTGGTGCGGAGTCGGTGACTCAGCGGCGAACGCCAGCGAGCTGGGTACGAGGGGGGGGCGGGCGGGCGCGCCGCGTTCCGGCCAGCGGCCGTGCTTACCGGCGCTGCCCGCAGGTCTCTTCCGCGGCCCCGACCAGTGCTGCCGGGAGCACGACCAGTGCTCGTCGCAGATCACGGCGCTGCAGTTCAACTACGGCATCCGCAACTACCGCCTGCACACCGTCTCGCACTGCGACTGCGACGCCAGGTGCGCAGGGGGCCTGGGCCGGGGGAGTGTGGGGGAAGTGACACACCGGGGGCCGCCGGGCCGCTCACCGCCCCCCGCCTGCCCCGCAGGTTCCGGCAGTGCCTGCTGGCCCTCAACGACACCGTCTCCGACATCATCGGTGTCACCTTCTTCAACCTGCTGGAGGTGCCGTGCTTCGTGCTGGAGGAGAGTGAGGAGTGCGTCCAGTGGCACTGGTGGGGAGGGTGAGTGCCCCAGGGAGTGCCCCCTGCCTCGGCCCGTGCTGCAGCCCCGGGGCCGGGCACGTCTGCTGCTGTGGCCCCAAGAGTGCCCTGCCCGCTGCCCCTCCGGCTGCAGCGGGGCACAGCTTGCCATGGCAGGGCTGCTGTGTGGGGCTTCATGGCATATGGTGTCCCCAGGTGTGAGCGCTATGGTTTAGTACCCCTGGCCAGGATGGTGCAGCAGAGCCAGTACCACTCTAGTCTGCCTGCCGAGGAGACCAGCAGCCCTGCTGCACAGCCCCCAGTCAAGAGACAGAAGTCTGCTAGAGCAGGGCGCAAGCAGCTCCGACAGCGACCGCGGCAAACCCCTGGGCTCCGCCAGGCACAGAGACCTGCTACCGCCCAACAGTCACAGCGCCCAGATATCTCATCCCCTGCGTCTGCCAGCAACAAGGCTGAGCCCACAACCAGGCACCCAGCAGGGCAATGGGGACTGGAGCCCAGCCCAACAGTGCTGGAACAGGTCCTTGCTGGTGGAAGGCAAGGGCCAAGAGCACAGGAAGGGGCTGGGGGCTCAGCACACCCTGTCTGCCCATCCTGCTCTCGAGATGGCAGTCTTAGATCCAGCCCAGCCAAGGTGCAGTGCAGAACTAGCCCGGTGCCTGCTGTGGAGGGGCACAGACAGCAGGGTGAGTGGGGCAGAGGGGATGATGCAGCTGGGGTGTCCTGAGGCCTCAGCCCATTGGAGTTATATGCTGGGACTGCCTCTCACTGCCCTGCTGTCTTCAGGCCCGGGCAGGCCGTGCAGGTGCTACAAGCACTTGGATAAGTGTGAGCACCAGATCGCACCCCACGAGGTGAAGTACCAGCTGCACAATGTGGACACCCGGATGCTCTTCCACTGCAACTGCACTCGCAGGTGCGTGTCCAGGTGGAGAAGGCAGGGCCTTCCCACCACCACAGGGCACTGTGTGCAGATAGTTTGGGGTCAGACAAAGTGGGAACGAGTGGGATGCCCACCCTGGCCAGCAGTTGCTGACTGCTACCCTCCTGTGCCTGCAGACTGGCGCGGTCCCTGCACAGGGCCAGGGACCTCAGTGATGTGGAGGTGGCTGTCCTGGCTGACCGTGTTGCCACAGACTGCTTTATTCTGGAGCCACCCCCTGACTGCAGCCTGGGTGAGGGGTCACAGCACAAGTAAGTGTGGAGGGTTAAGGGAATGTGGCCTACATGGGGCTTCCTACACTGCATGGGCAGGAGAGAGATCCTGGTGGGGCTGGGGGCTTGTCCTGCAGGCCTGCTATGAAACTGGCATTGCAAGTATTGTTCCCTGCTCTCCTGTGCCATCAGCAGGGCTGGGGTGGGAGGCAAGGGCTGTCAGTGCTGCAGGATTACATTGATGCTCACAGCTTTGCTTCCCTGGCAGCTGTATCACAGCAACCCGGGCTGTGCTAGTACCTGCACGGCCTCTCAAAAAGATCCTGAGGTGCTGGGGTCTTCTGCATGTGACCTCTAAGGCCAAGCATCCAGTCTGGAAGACATGGGAGAGTGGTGGCACCCTCTATGAGCACTGCTTGCAGCTGGCCTTGGAGCAGAAGCCAGGTGCTCAGCACCATGCGGTGCCCCGATGACGCCTGAGAAGCCACTGCCTGGTGTGGGGAGGAAAATGTGCTGTGCAGCAGCCAGAGCAGAGCTGCTTGATTTCTGGTCCCTGAGACAAAGGATGGCACTGAGCACGGCTGCTGGCATGACTGCAGGGAGCTGGGGGGCTGTAGCTGGAGCAAGAGCAGGCAGAGGGACTGAGAAGCCTCTCCAGGAGCCACCTGTGAGCACCAAATGAAAAGGAGGGCTGGGGAAAGTCACCCCCTTCCTGACCTGTTGTGCCCCAGGGCAGGAGGGACAGCAGGGCCCTCCACCCCTGGATTTGTGCTCCTTCAGCTGCAGGGGGGACTGAGCAGGGTGGCGTTGTCCCAACTCCCTTTCCCAGGCAGGGTGGGCTGGGGCCTGTGCTTGCTCCTAGCCCTGGAGCAAGCTGGGGGTCAGTTCCTGGTCTCTGCCCTAAGGCAGGGTCAGTCCCTCTGTGTGGCAGAAGACAAATAAAGGGTGGTCTGAGTGTGGTATGTGGTCCTGGGGCTAAGCCTGTTGCCCCATGTTCACACTGTGGCCTCCACCCCAGGGGCTGCTCTTGCCCCCTGCAGTAAGCACAGTGCAGCTGGGGCGGGCAGGATGGTTTATTTTAGCACTTGCACTATGTCCAAGGCTGAGGCAGGGTGGTAAGAGCAGGGATGGAGCAAGCTTTGATCTCAGGGGTACCCTGGAGTGGTCCTCACCCTCTGCCCATGACCATTGCTGCCACAGCCCTGCCCTGGCTTCCTCTCCCACCTCAAGTGGGACCTGTGCTCCTCCCTCCCGTACAACTGAAAGGTTTTGCACTCTGAATCCCATGACCAGTTCCCCTGTGCTAGACCAGCCTTGTCCTGGCCCTGTGCCATGTCCCAGCCCTGCCTAGGACAGCAGCTTAGGCTGGAGGGAGCAGGGGCAGGCCCCTGCCTGCCAGGCACACAGTAAGGGTGAGGAATCACTGCAATAAATAAGGGAGAAGGGACATCACAGCAGGGAAGGGGTGGAGGAAAGCACACAGCAAGCGCTACAGGGACAAGGCAGGGGCTGCTGCATCAGCGGCCCAGGGCACAGCTATGGCCATCCAGCTCCTGGGAGCTGCTCCCCTCCTTGGGGCTGGTGCTGCAGCCCGGGGGGCTGGTGGGACTCATCCTCCGGCCAGGGTAGCCCTGGTCTGCACTCTCCCTTCGCAGGCCCAGGGCCTGGTCAATCATCTCCAGGCGGAGTGCGGGCAGCAGGCCCAGGTTCCTGGGGTCAGCCCTGGCCAGGGCGTTGTCAGCAGAGACACGCCGGGGGCCACCCTGCTCCCGCACAGTCTGGTAGAAGGAGCTGCCCTCAGGGCTATCAGCTGCCCGCGGTTCCTTGGCTTTAGCTCCACGGCGGCCCAGCTCCTCCTGGGGCAGATGGATGGTGGGGATGTCGCCAGGGAGGCCGCGGCGGCTCTGGGGTGAGGGGCTGCGGCTCGTACCCCTATCTCGGCTTGATGGCCGCAGGATGAGGCCCTGGAACTTGGCCAGGCTGGGGCTTCGGCTCCGGTGCCGTTTCATCTTGCCTGGGCTGGGGCTCCGGGATTTAGGGGCCAGCAGGACAAGTGTGCTGTCATCCTCCTCTTCCGAGCTGCTGCCTGAGCTGTCTGTGGGGCTGCTGCCCTCCTCTGACCTGGGCAGGGAGATCTGCACCCCTGCATCAGCACTGGTGGCTGATCCTCCCACGGGGCTTCTGGGGCACCACAGCAGCCAGCCTTCTCCAGCCAAGTACCCCTACACCCACCCCCCCTACTCCCTCAGCCCTTCCTCGTGGCCATACTGACCTGGAAGGGCTCCGTCACGCCAGCGATGCTGCTGGAAGTGTTGCTGTAGTACCCAAGGATGTACTCGCCCTTCCCCTTGGGCAGCGCCTCCTCTGAGAACATCACCTGCAGCCCCAAGACAGCTGGTGGGCACCAGACTGGGCACAGGGGTGTCCCCTCCCACCTCTGGCCCCAGATAAGAGCAGAAATCCCCAGTGCCAGCACAGTGGGTCAGCCCTAGGCTCAGTACAAAGCATTAAGGAGGTGCCCTCCTGCCCGCCCCCCCCCACCCATGGGGCACACATGCCCAGCAAGACAGCTGGGCTGGCCCCAGCTCACCTGTGCACACAGCTGCTTCTCCAGGCAGCGCTCTCCATCATCACTTCTGGCCCAGACATAGGACACATAGTCTTTGGGGTGCCGAAAGCCCACCTGGGTGCACGTACATGGGAGAACACGGGCGAGTGGGGGAGTAGCAGCCCTCCTCAGCACCATTGTCCCCACCCAGCCTTAGCTTTCCTCTCAGCCCCCCCCTTGCACAGAGAAGGAAAGAGCTGCCTTAGACACCCCCCAACCTCCCAGCAGTGCCCCCAGCCCCTCCAGGGCTACCAGGCTTTGGCCCCTGTGGTGCCCACAGGGCAGCAGGAAAAGGGAACTGCCAGATCCAAGCCTCCTGAAGCAGGGACAAATCCTGCTGTGAATTGCCAAGGCTTCCCAGGGGAAGAGAGAGCACAGAGCAGGTCCATGCCACACACCCCTGTTTCCTGGCAGGGGGTAGCTCAGAAGGGACCTCATACTGCTGTGCAGTGCTCCCCACTCCCTCCAGCCCCAGCAGCCCCCAAGCCCCTACCCGGTAGAGTCCTATCCAGTCCCAGGAGCTCCGGTGGAAGCCAGCAGCCATCTTGTACCTGACAACTGCTTGCTCAGGCCTGCTCCATTCATCAGCCACATAAATCTCAACTGGGGGCTTGTCTGCCTTGGAAGCGAACTGTCAGAGACACATACGTGGTGAGCAAGGGCACACCAAAGAGCTGCCCCTGCTGCCCAGGGCACCCATCGAGGGCTCATGCACACACCAACAGTGGGCCCCAGCCCAGGGAAAGCTCGGCCGTCTTGCCAAACTAAACCAAACCAAGGCCCACACACCCCCTCATACACTGCATACACTAGCTGGGCATCACGGGTGCCCAGTGGCCGTGGGTGGTGCTCACCTGCACTGCAAAGATGGCAGCTACCGGCTTGTGGTCGCTGACCATGTACTCCATGTGGCTGCAGTAGCAGAGCTGACTCACTGCCAGGACGCCCCGGCTGGGCCGGCGCCCACCCACACCGAGCCCAATGCTCGGAGATTTGATCTTCCAGAGGATGCGGTCAGTCCAGGCAGGTTTTCGCTTCTTGGCACTGCAGAGCACAGAGGGGCATCTCTTGCCTGGCAGGGTGCAGTGGGCTGCACCACAAGCCACCTCCCCCTGGCACTACAGCACACACAGGCAGGGGATGCGGCTCGTCTTGGCACACAGCTCAGTGCAGCTGCAGGGACAGACCTGCGCTGGCACCAGCACGGCAGCTGTGTCCCAGCCTGCCGGCCCCAGCCCAGCCCATGCCCGCCCCAGCATGGCTCCCCCTTCCATCTGCACCACATCAGCTCCTGCCCTGGCTCTGAGCCCCACAGCTCCTCCATCCCTCCTACTCCCAGGCTGAGTACACACTCTCATACCTGCTGTCATACTTGTTGGTGCCCACATCAAACTTGAAGGTGGGTGGGAAGTTCAGCGGTCCCTCCTGAAAGCCACTGAGGACAGGCCAGCTGCTCTTGGCAATGTTCAGCTGTGGGAAAGAGCACATCCCCCATGACCAAACCCCTCCGCAAGCCCCCAAGACCTCCCCAAGCCCAGCACATGGTCATCCCTGCCCCACTGCTGCCAGCTCCCCACAGCTCTTGCAGTTTTCCACTCCATGCAAGCAGCAAGTCCATAGACCAATGCCTCCAGCTCTGCCTGGTACACTGGTCAAGGAAGTGCATGTGCACAGCTCCAATGAAGACCATCCTGGGACTGTGCTGCCCCTTCACCACAAAGATGGGGCACCCAGGGCCCTCTGTGCCCCACAGGCAGCAAGGGGACATTCCCTGTCCCACAGCTGCGTGGGCAGTTTAGCAAGAGCTGAATGGCATCTGGTGCCCAGCAGCACACCCATCCCCCTCACCTGGTCCTTCTCCCAAAGCTGGCTCAGGATGTTGTTGTCAATGGCGTACTTCACGAAGCGGATGTCCAGGCTTTCGATACGGAAGTTGAGGTCTCCAAACCAGAACACTAGGCTGTGGGTGGGAAGGAGGGCAACAGGCTGGAAGGGCCAAGGCTACCAGAGCCAGGCAGCACAGCAAGGGGGAAAATGTTCTCAGCCTGTGGGCAGCCTCCTGGTGCTCTTGGGAGCACCAGTACAGGCCAGCACTCAGCTGACAGCCTGGCCAGCTGCCAGCCCTACCAAAACTCCTCAGGTAGGGCCAAACGCCATTAACCAAATGGGCCTGACTTCCCTGGACAGCAATTGAGGGTGGAATTTTCCACTGAGGCACCTACCAGAACTAGACCACACAGCAGAAGCTGAAGTCAGGCCCTCCACCTCAGCAGTCCCAAACCCCAACAGCAGCAGTATGACAGGAGCTGCACCAGGCCTGGATGTGCCCCAAGGGGAGACCAAGGGCCCCTCTCAAAACCTGCCCCACCATGCTGGGTCCCCACTGGGCCACAGGACAATTTTGCAGCTCTGCAGGCAAGACCCCATCTCCAAGCTGTGCTGCGATTCAGGAGACAGACCCCAGACCCTACCTGGAGGGGGTCGAGGATGGGGACTGGCACTAGAGCCCTGGCCCAGACTGGGGAGCAAAGTGGTGGGGTACGCACTCATGGTCCAGGATGCCGCTGGCCACACGCCCCTCAAACTGCTGCATGTGCAGTATGGTGGCAAAGTCCTCCTTGCGCTGCTCCGCCTTCTCCAGGTGCGCTGGCAGGTGGCAGTTCAGGAAGCAGACCATGTGGCCGAAGATGGAGAGACGAACGCTCACCCCACCCTTGTTGCCCTGCACCAAGAGGATCCCATGACTCCCAAGGAAGCCAGCCCCTCACCACCTCCCCTAGGGCCACACTCACCCAGTAGCCTCCCAGCCCCGTCCTTGTGCAGTCTGTCTGTATGTCCTGCAGGAAGGGAAGGTGGTAGTACTTGGCAAATACCAGTAGGATCACACCTTGCATTCGCACTGTGCTGACCTGGAAAAGGAGCAGGGGTTGAAGCAGGATGGTAGCCATAGGGGCAAGGACAGCTTCCCCTAACTCCAGGCCATAGGGGCATCACATCCAACCTGTGCATGCCCCCATCTTGTGGATGAGTAACAGCACACTTAGTGCAGAGCTCTACACACACACTCCTGAATATTTGACAGCTGAAATAAGCCCATCAGTGCCGAGGCTCATGTGCACTCTGGGGCAAGTGCCCTGGGGAGCAGAACCTGCCCTGGGACACGCAGGCTGCTGCCAGAAGCACAGGCCTGTTCCTACATTCACCTCTCATGCAGCAGGCAAGATGATGTGCTGCTAACCCTCAGCTCAGCCCCCACATGCTGCCTGTCCCTTCAACAGTCTGACCCTCCAGCCAGTTCTCCCACCACACCTCCTTCCTTCCATCCCTGAAGACCAACTCTCCTTCCCCATGGTCCACCTGCCTGGCAGGCAGAGAGGGAACATCAGGTACCCAGCCTCTTTGGGACCTCCTTACCAGGATGAAGTGGAAGGGGCTCAACACATCCATGAAAAGCTCACTCCACTGATCTGTGAAGAAGGCATCCTTCAGGCGCTTGTTGATCTTAGAGTTCACCTCTTGCAGCCTAGGAACAAAAGGACAGGTCCCTCAGCCACACCAGGCAGGCATCTGTGGCCCAGCCAGCAAGAGCTCCTTAGAAGAGGTGCCAGCACAAGAAAGGCAGTTCAGTGAAGGACCCCAAGCTGTAGGCACAGACCAGCCAATATCCTTCTTCCAGCAATGCTGGGCCACGTGCTAGATGAAGGCACAAGAGACCCTGAACCCATGAGACCTTGGTCCTTGTTAAAGCAGGAACAGTTCAGCCACCCAGGGCTGAACAGCAGTCTGAAGTCTATCTAGGTCCAAGAGGAGCTTGCAGGACATTTCAGCTGCACTGGTCTCTACAGAGAGGCCAAGTCTCACAGGTACTTCAGCACAGGGTGTCCAGATGCATCCTAGCCACCAAGCTCAGAGCAGCAGCAAACAGAAGGTTAATAGTGCTCCTCCTGGCTCAGTAATTGGAGAAGAGAGGGAACGAGAGAGAACATGAGAGAGAACATCTGCAGAGAATGGCAGAATTGGGAAATGCCTTGCCCAAAAAGATCAAGTGCTCAGGGCACAAAGACATGGGTCAGAGGAAGGACACATCCAGGCAGAGATGCTCTGGAGGTAGGGAGCAGCAGGACACCAAGCCCCAGCAAGCCCCTACATCCCCCATCTCATCTATTCAGGCTCAAGTCTCTCTCCACAGCCCCATCCTGTTGGTCTGCAAGGCTGAGGGGGACTAGGAGACTAGTTCCAACGCAGCATCATAGCTCCAGCAGCCTCAGCCTTGCACAGCTCTCTGCTGGGGCCAAGGAGCTCTGGGGGAGTCCCTGGCAGCCTCCTGGGGGCAGATCCAGCTCTTCCACCTCATGCCCACAGATAGAGGCCGTCTCCCTCCCTGTGTAAGGGCAGCGTCTGGTCTTAGCAGGAATCCACCCGCACTACCGCAACCCTTGAGGGACCAGCCTGCCCTCAGACTCTAGCAGAGCTCGCCTCACCAGCCACACCAACGAAGCCTCACCACACCAGGGTGTGTCTTGCCAGCAGCAAAGTGGTGCCAGGGGCACAGAGCCAATCCAGCTGTGAGAGAAGAGGAGATCTGTGCCCTTGAGGCCTGCATAACATGTGCAAATCTGAGCTAAGGAAAATGCTCCCAGAGGACTCCAAGCGGGCGAGTTAAATGCCTTTACAGACCTGAGACCAGGACTGCCAGGGCTCACAGCCAGAGCAGCACTTGCCAAGGCCCAGCACTGCCAGCTACAGGCCCTTCATGGCTACTCAAGGGTCAAGGGTTCCAGTTCCTCTTAGCATTTCCTTTTTACTAGGGGCTGATTCTCCATCGCCCTTTCTGTCACCTTACTGCTTGCAGTGTGCACTCCTCCCTGCTCACCATGCCTCAGGGAGGCTGGGGCTGCAGCTCCTCCATCCCCACCCCCCAGGGCTATGGGGATCCCCAAAAAGGGACATGGTGGGGCAGGGGGGGAGGCCCTGCACCTCACCCTCTTACCCAATGGCGATCATGTCCACATCATTTGTCTCGCCCGTGTTGAGGTGCAGCAGGGATGTCACATCGTTCGGGGGCATGGCTGTGCCCACATTCCACGTGACCACCGTGATGCTTAGGAGGACAAAGGAAGAAGCAGCTAACACTGGGGCTCAGAGGCATTCCCTGTGCCCCCCACTCAGCTCCACCAAGGAAACTCTGCCCATAACAGAAGCTTAGCCAGGGCATGTACACCAGGTCCTTAGGGCTCATTTGAGGGAAACCTTTAACACAAAATCCTAAATAGGTCCTTGCCTCTAAATTCCCCCAGGGTATGCAACTCAGTGCACAGCAAGTCCCACTGTAACCCAAGCCCCAGTGAAATTCTAGAAGCCAGCACAAAGAGCCCCTATTTTCATTGCCACTGGCTGCCACAGCAGGGCAGCCTGGGAGATGGGGTAACTCCAGAAAACTGCTTCTCCTTCCTTCCCTAGGAATCGTGCATCTCTCAGTCTCCTGGGAAAAAGGCCCCGGATCTCAGCCCCTTGACAGCCAGCTCCAAAGGCCGGGGCAGCACATGTGACAGCAGCGCTGCAAGCCCCGCAGCAGTGTCCTTCACCAGTGAAAAGCCACCGCCAGTCACAACACATTAAAGCTGTTACGCAGCATGCACCAGCAGCCCGCGAGCAATTTCGGCAGTGCTGGGACGAGTCTCAGTCACGGGGGGCACGTTTCAATAGCAAGAGAGGGCAGTGCCACATCGCTCCCAGAGCTCGAGGGCAGCAGGGGCAGATGGCAACTACTCCACAGCCTGTGCCTCTGATGTGTCGCCCCACGCAGCACCCGCTGCCTGCACAGACCGCGGGCACTGGGCATCTTCTCCCATTTCCTGCCGCCCCCCCCCCCCCCCCCACCCTGCCCCCCTGCCACATCCCCCCCCCCCCCCAAACTCTCTCGCTGTGGACGCCCCCCCCCCCACCGCACAAAGGCAAACGCCACCACC
>JANHGN010007258.1:0-22308 GCA_024605025.1 Megaceryle maxima | reverse complement strand
GGTGGGGGGGGGGCATGGCGGTTGTGTTGCCACAGCTTCTTTTTGTTCTCTTTTATTTTAAATACACACACTCTCGCCTTGGCCTAGGAACAATGGTATGAAGTTTAAGCTCCATGTCCTTTTCAAACGCTGGCTCTCCTCGCCAACCTTGGGTGGTATAAATAGTAGCAAGCGGAGGAGCAGGCATTAAAGAAACGCTTTTAAAATCTCAAGAGTGTTAGTGTTCTTACTGCAGAACCAGAGCAGAGAGGGTGCTTCAGAGTGAGCTCGATCAGATTTTAAACATTTCAAACACGAATCCAGCATTCAACTAGCTAAAAAGCCCCACCAGCAATCTTTAATTTCCATGTCTTTAAATACTTAAAGGGAAAAAAAAAAAGGAAAAGAAAAAAAAAATATAACCAACCAAAACAAACCCACACAACTTAAGCTTCGACTCCAGCCCAGGGAAAGGTCCCCCTGAGCGGACGCGCTGCACCTGCACCTGTGCTCCTTTCTGAGGCTGTGGCTGTCACACCTTGCCGGGGCACGCGGCAGCCGGTCAGTTGCCAAAAAAGAAAAAAGAACGCAAAAGCAGCAGAGAGCGACTGTCAGCCCCGGGCCGCCACGGTGACCCACTTCCCCGGCCACTCACCTCGGCGCCCGGGCAAAAGAAGCTGCCCCGCTCCCCGTTATCCAGCCGCCCCACGCACGGCCCCAGGAAGCCCGCGCTGGGGTACCAGGCGGTGGGGGAAGGAACTAATATCATACTTTAAAAAATAAAAAAATAGTTGAAGTCGTTACTTACACCGGCACTTACACGCCGCCCCTCACTTGTAGCTAGGTTACGCAGGAGAAAATCGCTCCGAACCGCCCTGTCTCGCTGCCGCCGGCACCGCGACCTCCTCCGCCCCCGCGGAGGCCCCGGCAGCGCTGCACCCGCGCCCAGCCCGCCCGCTCCTCGCCAGCGCCGGGGCGGCAGCAGCAGCCCACGGCTCCCCCTCCTGGGCTGCCACCCCTCCGCCGCCTCGCTGGAGGCTTCGCGCCTCCTCCCGGGCCGGGCCGGGCCGGGCCGGGCCGGGTCGGGCCGTCCCGAATGAGACGTCACAACCGGGCTCCAGCCACACCTGCCCCACAGCGGGCCCCGCGCTGCCTTGCGCTCCGCTCCTCTCACCTGGCACTGGGCCGTGGGGCCAGGCCGCCCCTGGGCGGTGCTTTTGTCGGCGGGGGTTGCCGCCCTCCCCGGGGGGGCCTCTCTACTCTCTAGCGTGCGGTGAGGGAGGCGCAGGTAGGCGAGCAGGGGAACTGGGTCAGCGACTAAAAATACAGCCCCAGAGCGAGAAGAAGGATCTTGCCGCGGCTCCCGGGGAAGCTGCCGCCCTTCCTGGGGGCCGTCGACAGTGCTGGCGACTTTCTAGCCGAAGCGAAGCCTGGCGAAGGGAGGCGAGGTGGGCGAAGTCCTCCCTTTAGCCGAGCTGGGGCAGGTGGTGACGGGCAGACAGTGGCGCTGCCCAGCCAGGTGAGGTGCGCTGGTTCAAAACCCCAACCGACGGCGACAAAATCTTCCCTCGTTTCCGGTTCTTAAACAGCGTGTGGCTCCACAGGCGGCGCGCGGCGTGAGGAGTCTCGAGTCCTCCCGTGGCCGGAGGGCCGGGCCTCGGGTAAATCATCAGCCCGGGGCAGAGGCAGGTCAGGACAGGCCGCATTCCCCCGGCAAGGGCCGGGCTGGACTGCGTTGCGCTACCGCACGCCCCGGGAGGCTGCTGGCTGGCCCCGCCATGCCCGCTGCTGCCGACCCAAACGAGGGAGCGTAGAAAACTCAAGTTTGTTCCTGTGAACGGAGAACTGCCGTGTGTCTGAGCTTTGCATAATGGTGCGCAGCTACACTGAGGCAATGGCTGGGTTACAAAGACGAAGAATCCCAGGAGGTTCAGGCTGACCTTTCCTGATGGCCCATGTTGTGCCATGCTGGACTTGTGCTAACGTTTGTGTTTATGCAAAATAGTTTACAGATGCAAACCACATACAAAGCGGTTTATTCGTAACTGGCCACAACTTCAACCCTGCCTTTTAGCACCCTGTCCACGATATTAATTCCTGATATTTATTTGTGCTCAGTGGCGATGCTTCTTTCCAGGATCTGTCCTCTCTGGGTGTTTTGGTGGCGAAGGTACATCTCACGGCAATCTCCGTGACCCTATGGAGTAGCTGCAGGGGATTTGGCACTAAAGCAGTGTCTTCAGCTGGTGCCACTGCCCGGAACAGGAGGTGGAGAGGGGAAACCTTTTACTCATCTTTACAAAGCCCCCAAAAGTAAGTTTTTTCCTGTGAAATATCCACAAAGGAGAAGCTTTCAAATGCCAGCAAGGTTGGAGATACGTACTCCTGTGTCTGGTGCACGAGAGTACAGCAGCCTTCAGGCCCCCTGTGTGCTGATGTAGGAGTCTGTTTCCAGGACAGATTTGGTGACTTCATAGGAAATGCTTTCTGGACATTAAGCTAATTCCCTGACCTTCCTCTCCACCCTCTGCTACTATATACAGTTGCTGGCTATTTATATTTATGTGATGAATATGATTCAGTATTAAACATGCCAGGAAAACACTGAATCTTTCAACCTAATAATTAAAAAGGAATACAGCATGATTGCTTTGTTTCATCACCACATGAAAGAGAACTATTTATTTTTATTGTGGTTAGCTTAGTAGTAACAAACAAAATATTTTCTTCCCATCCATGAAAAGCAATCTGGCCCATCTTTATGGGCTTCATCCAAAGCATGCAGGAGTTAGTAGGTATTACGCATGGGCTTTCAGTTAGCACGTGACTTCAAATCTAGTGAGCCAGATTAGAGCAAGAGCGCTTTCAGGCTACAAAACTGAGCATTGTACAAGACCTGGACACCCCAAGAGGCAATAGCGTTGATCTTTGGTGAGGGTCTAGATAGTGCTTCAGACCTTGGGAGGCAAAATTTTCAGTAGCACAGCTGAAGTGCCCTGGCATAAGTCTGCTGCTGTGACTGGACTTGTGGATCAAGGGACATCGTGAGATTTTTGTGGTGGCATTAGATTACTGCTCATGTGAAACCGAGTGATAGTTTACATAGCCAGCCCTTTAGCAGGCATGGCTCCAAACTGTATGTATCGAGGCTAATCTCAATTACAACGTAAAAATGCCTCTGTCTTTGTCACTGGGGGGATGGTCTGGAAAGTATCGACTGCTCACTACAGCTGAAAGCTTGTCATGTTGATCTTTATCCCACCAAAGATCACAGTTCATTCAGTATTCACTGCAACCATTCCACTCTGATGGCTCTTTCATTTTTCCTGGTTTTGTTGTTGGTCTAGGCCTTTCATACAGCAGTAATCAAGAGAAAAAAAGGAATCAATTTGAAAAACAGAGACTTGGATTCTTTTAAAATAAACTTATAATGGGGGAATTCAGGAACAGATGTATTGCCATTCCTTTAAAATATTTTCACCTGGGAAGATGTTTTCCAGGTTGATGGTGATAGTTGAAGTCACTGCATAGTGGAAATTTTGTCAAATCTCAATAAGGGGAATTTCAAAGTGGCCAAGGACTGTCAATGCAAGGAAGGAGAAAGAACTAGAGGCCACTGAGGTTTGTATAATTTATATTTTTTGCATCATTTGTCCTTCTAAACAAAAGCTGTTGGAAAACAATTGTTCTGATCAAAACCTCATGATAGACCTTCCTTCTCTTGCTAAGTAGCCATGAAAGGACTTTTCCTTCTCTTTTTATTCTTCTTCAGCCCTTCTGGTCCATGCATTTTTTGTTTCATAAGTATAGGAGGAAGACTGGAGTATTATGTCACTTAATGTTGGCAAAAAGAGGGAAAGAAAAGAGAAAGAAGATGGAAGAAAGGAAAAAAAACAAACCAACCAAACAAACAAAAAAAAACCCAAAAACAAACAAAAAACACAAACACCCCCCAAAAACAAAAACAAAAACAAAAACCAAACAAACAAACAACAACAACAAAAAAAACACAACCAAAAACTTAGATGAGGAAGAGAAATGGAAGACACAGGATGACAAGAGGGAATGTAACCAACAGGACAAATAGGAATAAGGCATAGGAAAGAATTAGACAGATGAAAGCAAGGGGTGAATATCACAGTAAGTGTGAAGGGGAAGAAATGGAGTAACTGGTTTTTATATTCTTTCCTTATTCTTTCCTTGATGCCAACAGGAATTAGTCAGGAGTATGCTCCACAAATGCCCCTGAAAAGGCTGAAAAGAAAAACTATCCTGAAATGGGTGTACGACTGTCTTTAATAATAGATATGATTGCAGCAGGTATAAATAATTTGAAATAGTACCAGGTAACTTGAGTATCGATAGCAGTAAAAATGCAGCAGTACAGGATGGCCAAGTCTGTGTCCTGTTGGTATCCAGAGTAATGGATAGTTTTGAATAGGTTATTAGGAAACTCAGGTTCTGCTCCTGACTCTTAATGCTTGCTTATGTACTTTAATATTATATGGTAATCAGCTAGAAAAGCAGTCTTGTAACAGGAATTGAAATTCAAATTTCCCTGCTCCCAGCTAGATACCTTAATTGTCACATTGCAGAGTGATGCCTTACTGCGCTGGCCCAATGAATGTGGATTAGATTGTTCAGAATAACAGCCTTTCGGCAGGTGCAATGAAAGGCGTTCCTCACAGCTAGCCTCTGGCCTGGTGACGAAGGGAATTTCTTGGGAAGTGTCGGATAGGGATTTAGTGTTGTCATCAGGACACCCCAGGTCTAAGCTCTACTTGTTTAGCTGTTGAGAGGGTGTCTTCTTCCTCCTGTCACAATTTTGAAAGATGCCAAAGTCTAAGCGCAGACCCTGCTTCAGCATAACTCAAGAATGAAGGGCTTTGGATGCCAAGAAGTTTGTAGTTGCAGTGTCAGTAATTGGCAGGTGCTTTTCACGCTGGCTGTTGGAGATTCTGCTCTGAGGTAGCAACATTTCTAGTGTGGTGGGGAGTGGCGGCACCTGGCCCAGAGCTGGGGACTCCTGGCTAGGAAACTGATGCAAAACTTGGGGGTTGCAGCTCTTAACGCTGCAACAGCTTGGCCTGTGGTAGATTTATAGTCTGTGATGTCTTGTCATGGCTGGATTTGGAAAAGCACTGTGCTGCAGATTTGTTCATGTCACAAGGTGTGTTCACGGATAATTCTCAGCTTCACAAGGCTGACTTCCATCAGATAAAATTCCAGCAGGCCAGAGATGAATGTACTTTGATTTTTTTTTCTGAGGTGGGGAGTGGGCCAATGGAGACATGTCAATATCTGTGTTTAATTTCTTTGGCAAGTGGCAGGTTCCCCTTTGTTTGCTTGTGCAAGCTACATTTAAAGTACTGCATAATATAAAGCAAACCTTTCTGGAGGCCAGTGCCATCCTTGGTTGAAGAAAAGTATAGCACCACAGTTGAAAGTCTTCATTATCTTCTGAGGTTCAATTACCAATAAATATTCTTTTTGTTACCACACAGTTCACATGCATATGACTTCTTTTCTGCCCAAGGCCTATTTGAATAAAATTGTATACTTCTTGCTTTGACAGCATACTGGTGATGCATGCTAGAGAAAATCATTAGTAGTCCTGCTGAAAATGTTGAAAATGTCTTTGGATGGTAATTTGGGCTCGATCTTATAATTTTACTGGTGATATTACCTGGAATGGTTACAAGTAAAATAATTCTAAGAATCCTTGGTAATCTTTCTCCACAGTTCAGAAAAGAATCAGACTGTGGGTATCCCCACAAAAAGTGTTGGTGAACAGATCACAGATCTCTGGGCCAAATTAATCCCTTAAGTAGTTTTTTTTTAATGCTTTTTGTTGAAACAATGTTCAGTCTTCTGCTTACAAGGAGCACTGGAAAACACTCTTAACACTTTAACCATTACACTGGTTGTAGTTCACTTGATTCCCTAACGTAATAAAATTCTTATTTTCATGGGCCATTATCTGTTAGATAAACCCCACATTGTATGTGTTATTAATTATTTATTCCTTCCATTATTCTTAAATGTACATTAAAGAATTGGCTTGTGGTTTCTAGCACAATTCATAAGAAAAAATCCATTTGATAATTTTTGAATGCATTTTCTTACAGAAAATAAAGTCATTAGGAAAACTGCAAGTTTCATCTTCTGTGGAGTTCAGATATCAGTTTAACTGTTTCATCCCATTAATATTCTGAGAAATCTAGATAGGAGCTTTTCTTCATTCCTGATATTAGTGATTAAGAATTTGTATATTATTCTTCCAGACTATTTTAATATTTTTCTACTTTTTTCCAGTTAGAAGAAAAGTTGACTAATTTTCCCCCCTTCTTTAGTGTCATTTCAATGAGCTTATGCAGCTATATACAGAATGACAACTTTACTGTTCTGTACATACAGTTGTTACCCCTTGGTATTTTCCACATATGCCATTTCCTAAGCAAACATAATACTTTAACATAAGTGCATTTATGCCAAAATACGAAGCATGGCTATTTTCCCTTCTGAGAGATAAAAAAGGAGATTGTATAGTGAACATAACATCCCAGCAGAGTTATCTTTAAAACATGAGTACAACTGAGAATTTAATTGTCTTTGTCAAGGCAGTGGGGGAGGGATATTAGATCAAGAGAGATGGCTAAATCTTGAAAAAGTATACTGGCTAGGAGGATGGCCTCTGTGAAAGCTTAAATCACAGATCATGTGAAGGACATGTTTGAGAGATTCATATAGTGCCACAATGTAAAGATTTTCAGTCAAGCCTGCCCACTTCCTAAGTGGCAGTTCTTTGTAGACGTCAAGAACAGACTGAATGTTTTTCAGTTATGCTGAACTGGAGCTGTTTACATTGTCACAATAGTGACCTGATGAATGACTTAGAGGAAAGAGAGGAAGAGACCTGTGAAAAAAGCGCCTAAGAGGTGCTAGATGGATCTCTTTGCAGGTGGGCCTATTTGATGTGATAAAGAGACTATGGCTGGCAACAAATTTCTGTGGCACCACATAGCAAATTAGAGGAGAAATTGGAGGAGCTTTCCAAACAATATGCTGGCAGATGAGTCAGAATCTGGAGGAGTGGGATATAATCTCCCTATTAGAGACAGTGAATGGGGAACGGAGACTTCCAGTCTTGGGTGCAGAATGAAAAGCAGCCAGCACCACACATTCTTATTTTTTAATATTACTGATATTACTGATTGTTTCTATTGTTTCTTTGCTGCTTGCTTTTTTTTTTTTTTTTCCTTTAAAGATAAAACACCTTTTCTTCTAAAAGTCCTCCTTAAGATCTTTCTGTTCAAGGAACCATCTGTGGGCAAGAAACAGATTAAGATAACATTCCAAGAAGGCGCTTGCACAGACCTATTTGAAAGTGTTTCTTGCCAGGAAACAAGTGCTCAGAGCCTTTAAGGGCTGTGCCTCTGCAACAGCTCCAAGATATGCTTGCCTTCAGCTATATAAAGAGTGGTTAACAGGGGAAGCATTATTGGCACTGACTTATTTAAGAGAAACTAAGAGAAGGAAAAGGTTACACAACCAGTTTATTTTCTTACTTTTTCAGTGGTTTCATCACTAGCTCACTATGGAGTTCCTGTTTGAAGAAATAAAATTTTGCTGAAATAAAAGCATTCCATTCTTACCTGTAGCAGGTCAGCTGTTTAAATGATCCCAAATATTATTTGCTTCTGTGATTTTTCAGTGATTAAGGAGCAAATAAATCATATTGCTATCGCATCATCTCCCCAGTGTGAGGCTTGGATGGGAGATTAAGTTAGCAGGGTTTAGCAAGTATCATTTGCAGTGTACATGTTGATGTGGGGATGAATAGGCTCTTAGCCTAGCAAATACATGCTGATGTGACTTGTTCTGACAGGAGAGAAGGCTAAGCTAACTTGCACATGATTTGCCTATAGCAAATACAAAGTAATATATGCTGACAATTTCTGCAGACCAGCTGATGCACAGGAAGTTGTTAATAGGTGCTAACCTGATGGTACTTCTGAATTCACACGACAGTGTAATATAGTGTATCATGCTGCACTTAGCTTAGATCCTGTTCTATCGGTAATGGGATTTTTCTGGTCTTTCAGTAGGCTTCTATGGGTTTCAGATCCCTATGTGCATGAATGTTTATTGCATTAGACACACAGGACCTTAATATTGCAAGTTATGCCAATGTTGATAGTGGCTGGTGTAGTCCTATTTAAAAGTAGGTATGGTATATGTAATGGCAGAGAAATGGGAGTAATTGTGATAAAGGTAGTGGGTACTAAATGGAAACTTGCACCAACAAGTTAGAGAGGAAAAGGTCAAAAATGGTTTGGTGTGGCAATAAGGTGTCCGAGACAGGATGGAACAAAACAGTGATGTGAGAAAGCTGTGTTGCAGCAGCCTATGGCATGATTTAGCACTGATTGCTCAGAAGGGAACTGTTAAAGGTGAAAAGTCAGGTAATTTGAAAATGAGAATCTTTTCTTTTTCCCCGTACTTTCTAATATGGACAGATGAATTCCAACATCAATGAAGGGACAGCACGTGCTTTTGATTTGGCAATTGAAACTGAATGCTGTTCTGTATGCCTGAAAGTTTACTGAATGGACAATAAGAGACTGAGGGAGAACAAGTAAAGAAAACAGAAACCAAGCCTTTTCTGTGTGTAATTTATTAAGAAATGGTATGCATTCAATTGGAGCAAGAAAATGAATGTAAATTCAGGATAAATTTTCTTATTTGCTTTCAGTGTGGTTTAGTCCATGTTTTCCATTGCAGCATTGATGACTTAGATGTCTTCCATGAACTCATACCTGATCTGATCCTTATTTTCCTGAGAAGAGGTCTGATGTATTGGTTTTGCTCCCCTAATACTTACTCTGACTGACCAAAGAAACTTTGCTAGGGGAGGAAAAAACTGCACAGCTTCTGAAACAAGAATATTATTTTGCAGGAAAAGTGTGGGTAAATGAGAAAGGTCAGGCATTTCTTATGTGTTTACACTGCTCTTCAGCTGGGATGCAGTAGGATTTATCTTTGAAATTATGTGTTGTTGATGTTTCATACAGTAAAGATGGTGTAAACAAATTAAGTTATTAATAAACCAGGTAAATTTCGAATTAATATTCTAGATATGTTATTTTGGCTATTGTGCAGTCTTACGGATTAATTGGAAGTATAATGAACTGTGACTAAAAAAAATCCCAAACTATACAGTTACAAAATTATCAACATTAGTATTGTCTGGACAATCTATTTTGTTCTTTGTTTTCACTTCAGTTCTTTTTTCTGATAGGCCAGTAGACCTGAACAGTAGGGGGAAAAGTTAAATTAGAGTAGGAATGAACATGTTAGTTTCTTCATTGCTAGTTACCTACTTCCTCTTAGCTGAACTTAAGGCTAGCATGTAGCTAAGCCACCAAGATGCAACGTTGGAATCTTTTGAAGGCAGAAGTCAGTTTACTGGCAGAAGGAATTATAAAAACATATATGTTTTCTGTTGTGATAAGCTTCTGTGTCAGAGCTGGAATGTGCAGTGGAAGAGTACTCATCCCTCCTGTCCCACATGGCGCCCTCCTTAACCACAATCTCTTGCTCAGCCTCCTATTAGTGGGCATTTGCCAGTTTTTATACTTTTCCATGGTCTGAAATGCAAACTGCAGTAACAAATAGCATTTTCTAAGCCTCTATGTATTATCAGAATTCTCCAAGGAATCCTCGTCTGCCTGATTTTTTTTCCCTACTTCATATGTATCACAGAAAACTAACTGAAACACCACACTGTGCACATTGAATTGTACTTCTGAATTTCATTTGCCGTTTACAGCGAGTGGCATTGGGTTTAAAATGGCTGTAACAGGCCGGGCTTTCATGAAGAGTTACTGATCCTGTCTCTCTCTCTGTGAATATTGATATAATGGATGGTGGTGCCAGCTAGGGCTGATTACTTCCTGCTCTTCAGCACTGCTGTCTCAGTGGAAGTTGAAGCTGCAGACTTCCATAATTAATCATGCCAATCTAGAAACTGAAGACAAAAAGTGCTAAGTATAATGGAACCTTCTGCTATAGTCTGCACTTCTTTCCTTCAAATTTACAGCTTGGATGTAAGCCTGCCAAGGTAATCCTTCAGGACAAACTCTGGGCATTTTAAATATACCCTGAAATGCTTGCACAGTACACTTCTCCCAGAGTCTGAATTCATCACTGGGGAAAACGCTTCTGAAATGGAGCCATTCTGCTAACTTAAACTGGTAGCCTAGGCTAGTAATAGAATAAAAAAGAGTTCTTGAATTACATGTTTCCTGAGGAGGTTTCAAAGTACTCTGTAAAATGGATAAATCATATTTCTCTCATATATGAGGAGAGTATCAAAGAGTTCAGTGACGTGACTTGCTCCATGATACAGAGAAAATCAGAGGTGATGGGGGGAAAACATTCTCACTCCTACAATTTCTAGGTTTCACTTCTTAAAGTGAAAATACATACATTTTGCTTTTATTGTTCTTTGTGTTAAGAAAATTGGATCCATGAGTCAGAAAGGTTACAGATTTTTTTTTTTGCCATTCAAAATCTGTGTGTTGAAGAGAAGTGATTTTAATTTTGATCATTTGTTCTCTTCCCACTATGATTGAACTCTGTGATGGCAAAATAGTGAAATAAACAGTACTGCAGTACTATTTTCTTTCAAAGAATACAGGCTTTGCTCAATTTTTTTTTTATTATATAATCGAAGAAACACATTTATAGCTGAAAATTTATGTCATAACATTTCCAAGAAACAGTCTGCTGAAACTTCTTTGTTTTTAATGAGTAAGTGCAAATACACCCCATTGAAGGCTTTGTCTGGTATCACATCAGAGTTGCTTGCATTTAAATTAGTGGCTCAGCAAGAAAGGACAGCGGAACCTTTTATTAACAGCTGACTTCTCTCAAGTCTCATTTTACATTTGTGGTTCCAGCACTGTTCAACTGAAAGGAGATAACTGTAGGTAAAAAAAAAAGGAGGTGAGTAACAAGAGACATGGCAGCTGCCAGACATCAGCTTCCAATGTGTTCTTCAAAAATATCTGTATCCTCACTGATGTTATAAAGAACCACAATGCTTCCTTATGAAACAGGTAGTCTTTTGTACTCTCTGGTAAGAGCTTCTCATGAGTAAAGTCTATGATACAGAGATTCAGTATTTTTTTGAAAGCTGTCTTAGATGAAAAGGCTGCCCATCAAGTAAGAAACAAAGTTAAATATCCATGAAAATATTTCATATGCTGAAATTATGGTTGTGCTGTTCTCTAAGGAAGTCTCTATTTTCCCTACAGTCACTTTCTGATGTAGCAGGAGACCTCAAAACTGACTTTGATATTATTATTTCTGTCAGCAACTCCTCCTGTGTTGGACAGCCTGCTGTTCATTCTTCATCTTTAGTGACGGTGTTCTTTGAAAAGTTGCAGGATGTCTTAATGACTCTCAAATTTTGCTTTTAAGGGTTAATAAGTGTACGAATGACAGAGATATTGTGAGATCTATATAGAGAACGTATAGCCTGTTATTACATGCATCAAAAAGTCTGAGATGTCATGGGCAATCTCTTCCTTGCTTTCTAGCACTCGTCTTTCTGGCTCTAGCTGTATATAAGCAGAGATATTTTTGTTGTCCAGGTAGCGTGGGAGAAGGTTGTTGATCATTAGTATTTGATAAATTACAGAATGCATACAGACTTAGAGGGCTACACTTCCTATAGAATGCTATATAATGAATATGGCTCATGCCTTTTTATTGAGAAAGTAGTAGAATAATAATATAAAGGAATTGTTAAAGCTGTTTTTTCTTTGGGATACAATGTAAACTATCAGCTTGAGGAGCAGATGACAGGCCTAAAAAAGCTGAGAATTACATAGCTGGGAAGGTGTCCACTTATCTCATATATGAAACTTTTATGCCAGGTTCACAGGTTCAAGTGCTTTTGTTTAATGTTAGGAAGTCAGAGAAAAATATAAAGTAGAATTTAAAGTTACTGTCATGGATTGCAAATACTAATGACTTTCTTTGTCAAGTTGTGTAAACATAAAAAGGAAGCCCTTCCCTTCCTTCAACACTCTAGAACATTTTGCTGAGAAACTTTAGGTTAAGAGTGATTTGTGTTCTTCCAGGTGGGTGTGATTTTTCTGCTTTCTTTTTTTCTGTACTGTGACCAAGGGGTAGCGAAACCAGCTCAGAAGTTGTTACGCCCCTTGTTAGGAATAAGAGGAATAGATGAGTACTATGCTGAGATAGTTAATTAAGCATGCTAAATAACAGAGGTAGAGAGGATTCAGATTGTTCCTCTAGGACTGGAACAATCTGAATTAGCATTACTTCAAAAACTTCCATGGGATATTTAAAATGAGTCATTCAAAGTTACTAGAAAATAAGAAAAAATTATGCATTGCAACCATTAAAATGCCCTTCATTACAAGATAAAATGTTTGTACGTCTTTTAAGTGTTAATAATTCAAACTTAGATACTATCTGGCAAGATTTTCTAGCAATTACACAGAACATGAATTTTACTTTTGCAGAGTACTACATGAATAACCCCATGACTTCAGGAAGGGTGCTTTTCCCAGATTGCCGTATGGCATCTTGGCAGGAGATTGATTTCCTTCTCTCCCCACAGTGTATTCACTATGGCACATGCACTTACTTCATACTGTTGGTGTCACAAGTGTTCACAAAGTCTCAGTTTCCTGATCACAAGAAAAAATGCTTTTATTATTTGTGTTATGATAGAAAGATGGGCCTCACTCCAGTAAAGTTCCCTTGAATTTAGGGGATATGGGATGTGAAAATTAGGAAGAGATCTCATCAGGGAAGAGCAGTAAAGCAACCATATCAGGAATACAGTAGTGCAGATATGTTAGTTCAGGTAGTTTGGAACTTGCACAGTTTTGTTTCTGTTTGCTAATCAGCAAAAGATAGGAACTACTGCTGTAATGCAAGGCTTGTTAAATTAGAGACCACAGTTTAACTGCCATACCTCAAGATAATTAGATGCTGTGCATTTCCACAGGGTTTAGGTTCTTAACTCATGTATGATTTCAAGATGAGTTAAGGACTAAATGTGACTTGTTTTCTACCATTTAATAATTAACTCGATCAGGATAAACATTTGTACTAGTTTATGAATGTGGTATTGCCTAAGAAAATAGATGTACAGAGCACCATCTAGTGCAGAATGTCCCTAACATAAAAGCCTTTCTGCTCATATGTCACTTGTCTGTGTTTAGCTAATTTAATATGAGCTATCATGTTGCAGAAAGTGCCAGTCCAGTGGCTCCTGTGGCAATATAATTTTGCAATTAGATGGGAGATGATGGACTGACAATTACTCTGGACCTGTTGCAAGCACAACAAAATCAAGTGCACTGAAATTCAGGTAATTGTTCGTGAGAACCATATACTTGTAAGAGGAACCTGCCCACAGTGCTGGGTGATATATTCATTACAATAATTCCATTCATCTATTTATAAACTATGCCATACAGATTCTCACAACAGATTTAGAGATCCAACTGCCATTCTAGATGCTTTAAGTCCATAATCTATCTCCTTGGAGCCTTTGTTCAGCTTCTGCAGAACCTCAAAGTTACCCAGGTTCCTTAAGGCAGGCATTCACAGATATGCAAACCATGACTAATGGGCAAGATGAAAGATCTGACTATCATTAAGGAGGGAAGAAAAGAAGAAAGGAAAGAAGCTTAGATTCTATAGGGGACAGGTAAAATAAACTTATACAAAGGTATTTATGGATTGCTGAGGAAGGGTGGAACACTATAGGGTTTATTTTGCAAAAGCTGTATTTTGGTTCTGCAAGCAAACATAGGAATTTGGCCCCAGGGGTGTTTAATCAACATTTGGATAGCAACATCATGTTTCTGATGCAATCTATTTAGAATTAGGGTTGGATTAAGAGGAACTGTCTTAGTTAAATGAAGATGTAGCAGTGACAAGCCGGATTGCATCCTGCACTAAACAAAGGTTAAGATGGCCCTCAGGTACTTGGAAAAGATAATTTTTGGATGAACACTATGTATTAAAAAAAAAAAAAAAGGCATCAAAAAGACATCAATGTAAAGTTTTGCATTCTCTTTGAACATGAGGTTTAACAGAAAACTATTAACTTTTCTCTGAGCATATATTGCATATGAGATTTGGCTGAATGCTTGAAACTTGCTGATTTCCCATTCTCAGACCTACATCGAGAAAACAGCAAGCATGTGCTCAGTAAGTTCAAAGTACCTCCTGGTTTTGAACAGCTCAATTTTTTGCTTTCTAAGTGGACCTATTAGTAGACAATTAAAACAAACAAACAAACAAAAAAACCCAACCAAAACCAAACAAAAAACAAGATAGATATCAGTGGAAAATTTTGAAAATTTGGATACAGAATAGAGAAAAGTATCCTGGATACTTTTCCTGCTCTTTCTAACGCCTTCACAACTGACCAAGAGAACCTACTAATGAAGAAAAGAAAAACGAGGGTATAAAAAGCTGCATTTTCATTCTTTTTGAAGTAATGAGAGAAAGTTAAAGTGATGTTCACAGAGCTGGTAAACTGTGGTTCAGCTCCCCTTTCTGGATATACCATTTTGCTAACAGTGAGGAGAAGTAGCTTTGACAGAAAATAAATGTTACACTTACAAAAGGGGTTCAAGAATTGATGTCAGGGCTAATTAACAGTTTTGGGAATGGTGGGGAGAGGTAGTCTCTAGTAGGCAGTAGAGCTGAAGAGTCTCCACTTGAAAGCAGTAGGCCAGATTGCAGTACCTCAGCTCTGTCAATGTGTACTAGAGATTCAAGGGAAAACAAATGCTGAGGCTTATAAGGGTCTTTTACTGCTCATTTAATTCACCCGAGCTTGTAGTTTCCATTATTTTAATATCCAACATGTTTAGCAAATGGAAAAAAACCAGAAATAGGCAACTGAAAAGACAAAGGTGTTTTCCTTGAAAAAATATTACAAACCCAGGCATTTCTGATTACACTTTGCTGGTAGCTATAATTATGTTCTTTATTAAATCATGACTGACAAAACATTTCCCTTGTCATTTCCTTGATTCTTATTCTTCTTCTGTTGGGTTATATGATTTGTATCAAATGGTATGTATTAATTTTAAGCTTTATGATGGTTTTCTGTTTAATGCCTGAACAAATAAACTGGCTTTTGTTCTGCTATCTTGTAAGAATAAACAGTACCTTAGAACATGTTCATACCTGTTGAGGAAATAAATTAATACAAACAGGCAAGGCCAGGCAGAGAAAAGAATTCTCTTCCAAGCTGTACTCTCTTTTCTATGAAAGGTATGAAAGTCCTTCTTCTGAAGAGCTTTCAGTCCAAATAAACATATAAATGTTTTGTAAGATGTACAAAGAGAGATTCAATCCTCCTTCATTTTATGATTTCCAATAGAGAAAGGGACTCAAAACTTACATCAGAATATGACAAAAGCACTTTCAGTTGAAAGATTTCATTGGCACTCTCCTTAGTAGAGGATGGATTTATGCTCCAGCAAATGAAAAAGTTACTGTAGATTTTCTGAGCACAATCATGTTAAGAGTCTGTTTGTGTGTGCTAGAGATCCAGCTTTGCTGTACTTAAGTCCTCCATGTCTTTTATTTAAATTATGTGGAATATGATCTGTCTTGATACTCTCCAAATGCATGAGCTAATCTTTCCATTATCCTGTGAAAAACCTAAGGGTGTTTTTACAGTTTCTACATAATGTCATCCATGTTTTTGCAAATAATTAAATTCTTCTCCTCTTAGAGTAACAACAACAAAAAAAAAAATCTTAAAATCATGATAGGAAATAATGTATTTAAAATGTCTCTTTAAGCTACTCAAATTTTTCCATTGTATTATTAATGTCCCAAACCCCTATAGACTTACTCAGAGTTACACAGGAACTCATTTAAAATTCTATCATAAAATTGGATAAAAATACATATCAGATGTTCTGTTTTAATGTTGAATGCTGACTATTTACATATCCATATATAAGTATATATACACACACACCCATACATAGGCTGGTATGCCTTCCTGTCAGATAGAGAATTTAATTTGGTTTAATGGATTAAATAAGGTTCCAACGAGCACTCATAGCGCTGTCTACTGGCCCACTCATGCAGAGGTACAGGGAAGTGCTGAAAGGATAGAAATCTCTAGCAGAGTATCTGTTGATACCCAAGAAAAAGATTGGCTTTTCTAGAATACCTGCTATTACCACAAAAAGCACAGACCTCAAAACCTCTATACTCCACCATTTTTTACATGATAACATTCTTTTTATCTGCCTGAACCCCATTTCTTCTCTACTTAATTCCCCTTATTTAGGCGTAATCTGAGATTTTTTCATATAAACCTCTCCTTTTTTCCCCCCAGTTGTTCTATGCGTACTCCCTCCCTTATTCCATGAGATTATTGCAAGAGTTCTGGCCAAACTTTTGGGTTTTGGAGGATGGAAATGGAAGGGAAAATGGTTATGCAGGGAGTTATCATTCATCTGATCTGTAGTTATATATCAATATAGTTAGAAACTGACTGATAGATTGCCAAAAGTTAGTTTCAATTATGTTAAGCTTGACTGAAACTGGCTGCCAGATTCAAAAACTGTATTTGGACAGAGGGAGAGACACTGGCAGTCCAACCACAAAAGCAAAATTATTTTAGAACAGCAGGAAAATAAAAGTGCCCAAGTTTGTCTCAGATCCACGTGCTTTTTAAAATCTTCATTTGCATTTCCTCAGGAGAAATGTAGAGTACATTCCATCAGATAGCTTTCTAGAGAGTGTTCCTATCTTCTCCATGGCAGCAAGCACTAACCAGTGATTCCTGTTAGTACTGGCTATTAAGAGTCTACTGTGGTGCTAGGCACAGGAGACAGGACTAGGCAGAGTCACTAATAATTTTTCTTGTACAATAAAAATGTGGATCTGCAGCTTGAGAGGAGGGAAAGCCCAGGGAGCCAAGACAAGGCCATAGGAAAATGAGAAGATAATAGGCTTAGAAGCAGAACCACTTTGAAGTGACTGAACAGGGCATTCAAATTTGGAGAGTTGTGGAGACAAACAGATACATAAAGGACATAAAGGAACAAGCACTAAGAACCTCTAAAGTGACAGATTTTAGCTGCACATGAAATACATTTCCTTCTACACATGCATTATCATAGTCTACGTTCAAAGCGGAGCTCACATTAAAATGAGTTGCAGCTTTTCTTATTTAGCATTTTGGTAAACTCCAAATATGAATGCATTAAAGTCCAGTTTTTGTTACCAAATATGACTAAAAAAAGAAAGGCGGAATGGTTACCAAGAAGAAAGTAATAATTACTGACCATCGAAAAATGTTAGATAGAAATGATGGAATCAGCCCTTGAAATGCTTCAGCAACAACAGACAATCCACTTCTGTGTGCTAGATTCAACTGATGCAGGACTCCTCTCCCTCTCCTCTCCCTCTCCCTCTTCCTCTTCCTCTCCTCTCCCTTCAGTTGCCTGCCTCATTCTTTTACTTGTTATGTATGCTATGTACACAACACATGCAACAAATAAATCGGAGGAATTTACAGGAAACTCACTTCTAAAGCCTTGAATTATTCTGAAGAAAGTATGTTCCATTCCCTAACTAAAACAGCCTTACGCTTCTATTGAAAGAGATTTTCAGTTGTAATACATACAATTAATTCTTATTTTTGAGACAACACAGTGATAACACTATTGCTTTTTAAAAGGCGAGACGATTTGTAGTTACCTCAGAAGCCAAAATCATATTGATGAATATGTCCTTATTGCTAGGTGAACCCCTGCCTTTAAAAAAAAAAAGTTCTGTACACATATTAGCACTGGTATTTGTATTTACAGATTCATAGACCAGACTGTCTTCTCATTTACGTCTCATATGCAGAGGAATTAGTCCAGATTTATATATGCATAAATGAGAACCAAAAATCTCATCTGTTTTAATTTGGATTAATTTGCTAAGAGATTAACTAGATAAGTCGTCTTAATAAAATACTTAAACAATATTAGGTTCAAAGTCTGCTGGTCTGACCTTCATGACAACGGATTTGAGAGAATACCACCACCCGTGCCAAGTGTACCAAACAATCCCGTTGTCTGTCTTTGCAGTGTAAGGGCCTCTGTAGTACAAACCGTTCAAGTTGGCAGAGTGACACCTGGTGGAAAAGTAAAGGACAACAAAAATAAGACTAGAAAAGTTGCAAGCATGTCATTTCTGTGAGTCAAAACTTTGGCCATGTTGATACCAGACCAGTTTGACAGCTGCAAAAATTTGCCTTTGTGGACTTCAGTGCGTCTCAACAATAACAGTTTAATTAGGGCACAGCTGTAAGTGCTTTTAGCTTCTTTGAAACAAAAGTTCTTTTTGTTCTTTCCGCACGTTTTCCAACATTACTAACTCTGAGTTTTACCTGCTAAAAACCTGTTTCAGCAGAGACTTATTCCAGAGTTGTTCGGGGAATTTCAGAGTTGTTGGGAAAGAAATACTATTCTGGTTTTTATTTTTATTCCAGAGTAGCCCCTCTTAAATTTATCAGCTGCCCCACATAGCATTTTGTATGACAAAACCTGAATACCACCATCAGTTTGCCTATTCAGCTGTGGACTTCTATTCACAAATGTATCAAATCTGGCAGCTAATTAAACATATGTATACCAATTCTTTGGATCACTGGAGCTGGAATTTTATTTGACTATATGAAGAACTGAATTTTATTTTTTGTTTGTTTGTTTGTTAACACTCTGAAGCAGAAATGCTGATCCAGTTTATTATACAGTGGTTAAAAGAACCAACCAACCACACCCTAGCAAAGCCCCAAAGGCTTGAATAGTTGCAAGATCAACCTTGATGCTCATTCGGTTTCTGTAAAAAAAGAAGTTTAGATCCTTATGTGATCATACAGAGAACAAAATGGTTGTTTCTTCTGCAGCATATTGTAATGAAACAACTGGGTTTATCTGCCAGTGTAAGTGCTGTTAATATCTAGCTGTCAAACACCACAATGGCTTTCAAAAGCAGACTTTAGTAAATATGGAAGCAGAAAACAGTCCAACTGAACCTTATGGATGTTATTACAGGCAAATCTTAGTCTCTTTGGCTTTGCTTACACTTCATTGGCAACAGTTTTTAAGAACCAAAATAAAAACTTTTATTAAAGCCTTTTAGGAAAACTCTCATATATATATTTATTTATAAATATGCTTATTTATTGCTTACAATTTTAAGTTCCATTTTGGTAATGTGTTGGTTGAACACTTATAAACAGCAGATGTCAAAAATAATTTTGTTTTTGAGAATGGCAAACTTATATCAAAGCTGACATAATCTTTCTAGCCACACAAATTTTGCACTGAGCAGGCACTGTCTACTTTGAATCCAAACACAGATTTCACTAGATGAATCATAATGTATCTAAATCAACTGAAACCCTTCTTTTACTTCCTTGGATGGAAGCAGGCAAAACATGATATTGTCAACAGCAACGAAATCCTATAACAACTCTTAATTAGTGCTGGGAGGCACTAATAGCAAAAATAGACAGTATTTTGCCTGGATGCTCTCTAAAGTAACTGGACATACTAAACAAAAAATTGGCTAGTGATTATGGATATGATATTCTGAAGCAACATTCATTATTCACAAGACCATTATAAACACCTTAAAGTTGCCCTATGTTTCTCCTTTCTTTATGATACGCTCATTTTAAAAGTGAAAAAAATGCACTGCAGTAGTTTCTAAAGTACAGTGAACTCTCAGTCATCTGTGGACATTTTATCTGAATTATATATTAACTGTATGACAGATGTGGAGAGATGGAGTTGGTTCCCTGAAGAACTGTTTGAACTTTACCTGGACTTACTGACTCCAGTATGGCCTTACATGAGCCATGCTGTCTTCCGGACAATTGGTGAGGCAGGAAGCCTGAGATAGTGAGATCTGTGGCCCTAACTTGATGCCTGGCAGATCCACTGTGATCATACACACATGGTGTAACTAAACCTGGGAGTACTGACTAGAGAATAAGCTCTTGTCCAACTAGACTTGTTAGTTCTTCTTTTACCAGTTATGAACTCGGAGACCTTCGTAGTGCCCTGGATGCAGGAAAGATTATGACCTGGGTATAATACCAGAGTGAACCAAGCTCTGTGGTTTGCATGCAAGCTGAAAATTTCTTCTAGAGCTTTGCTTACCAAAGTATGCAGACAGGACATTTTTCAGGATAACAAATCCTGACCTGGAGCAAGACCAGGGGCTTTAGACTAGATCTGAGCTACTTCCATGTGGCCTCGTTTGTGTCACATCTCTTGATATTCATATTATGTGGGTGTTTCTGTATTTCATTAGTCCAGATAGCATAGAGATGGCTATAAAAAATTCCTTGATAGCTGGTAGCTCCTATACAAACCAGCCAAGAGCACTAATTCCTTCTGTGTTTGCTAATCTGTGCATGACAGATCTGTGTTCTGAGTGCTTTCCTTTCTCCACCTGTGCTGTTCTTTTGGGTAGGATTTAAGGAGACTGACACTTTCTAGTATTTTGCAATAGGCTTAACATAAAGAAGTCAGTAGCAAGGCAGTGAAATAAACTATTAGTGACTCATTTTAATTATCCATGTAGACTGTCACTTTAAGAGCATGAACTACACTGCCATAATAAGAACTAGCCTGGTAGGAGTCAGCTATCTTTAGTAGTTACGTAGCACCAACTACAAGGTATTAATAACTGTCAAGTTCTGCCATACCGCTACTTTTGCAAAGGAGTCATTGTTTTGACCAGACCAATCCAATATTGAAAAGAAAAAAAAAAAAAAAAAGTTTTTAAAAGACTGGCTAAAAGTGATTGGTGATTCACTCTGAATGAACTCTATGGTGTGGTATCAGAGTTTTGTTCTACTTGAGCTCTAATATTCCTCTAAATCCACAAGAGTTCTGATTTTATGGGAAAACAATCTCCAACACAGTTGCCTTTCTTTTTGTATCTTAGCTTTTGTGAGAACTGAAAAAAAACTGTCTACATGTGATTTTTCCCGTATGTCTCTAGCATTCTGCTGCAAATATATTAAAATGCATTAAAATAAGCAATCAACTGTGAAATGTGGAGTTAATAGCTACATTTTATCAGCTAAGGTGGTCACAGACAGCTTAAGTTAGCAGAATTTGGAAAATGAGGAGTTAAAAAGCAGAAACAAAGGATGACACAACAGAGAGAAACAATGGAGTTGATCCAGCCTGGCAGCTCTTGCCAAGTGAACTGAGATCACAGTGAGAGAGCAGTATGCTTCCTTCTCTGAGTTGTATTTTAAACCTCGCTATTACACAGCTTGATTGCATAGTTTCTCTTCATGGCTATATTTAATTAATTAAGGGAAAGAACATAGCTGCTTATCCAGATAGTGCTAAGGCTACCAGTTTTACCCCTTCTGTTTGAATTGCTATTTTGTACACAAATAGGATTTTAAAATTCTTTTATTGAATCCTATTTTTAAAAATCTTTATCTTCCTCCCAGTCCAGCCATGCTCACTGACAGAAACTGAGTGGATGCATTCCCATCTTGATAAGGAAGGAATAACAAGAGTGAGATGCTGTGAACTGAGGTGAAGAAAATGAGGCTTAACAACCTGGCATCAGCTTCACTTGCCAGATATTCCGCAGTACTGCCACATCTGGTCTAGTGCAGCACAGGAGAAATGCAGAAACGAAGTACAAAAGGGACACATCTGCAAATTCTACGTGACCGACTTGCATAACTACTGGTTACCTTAAAGGGACAGAATTATCTTCTCCTTACTGTCCGCTAACAACAATGGTCAAAGCCTGTGACAGATACCACTGTTACAGAGCAGCTTGAGCTGTAAGGTGGGTTCTGTCCCTCCTAAGGTGAGTCTCAGTCTCATCAGCACTGAGACAGATCTCTGGTAGGGGTCAAGGTCAGATTGCAAATATAATAAACAATGCCAATCCTATCTTCTACCGTACATTATTGTATGAATATGCATAAAGCAGAATAGTTAACAATATTGATATAAAATCAAGATACCTGTTAAACCACCAGCCAGCCTTTTCCTCTTCAGCACAGTTCCCTTCATAATTGTCATTATCCCTGTCTCTAGTACTGAATTTCATTCCTCGATGATCAGCCCACCATTTTACTTCAGGATGAAATCCACCAGTAAGAGAATCACCAGCTGTACCAGAGTATTCACCACAATTCATCTCATAGGAATGCTATTGAAAAAATGTGAAGAAATAATTAAAAAAACCCAA
>JANHGN010007257.1:4168-22933 GCA_024605025.1 Megaceryle maxima | reverse complement strand
CTGCTAACACCTTTACTGAGAGAGCTAGGTCGAGACGTTCCGACATTTTCCTCCCCGGCTTTAGAAAGGCAAAATCACGGCCGCGCGCGCGGCGGCGGGGGGGGAGCGCGGGGATCCGGCGCGGCCACCGATGCAGCTGGGGCCGGGCGGCCGGGGTTGAGCGAAGCTGGTACTTGCCGCGGGCTCGGACGGGACGGCCGCGGCTGGGCTCCGGCGACGTGGGTGGGAGGAAAGAGACCGTCGAGTTGCGAGAGCGGTCCGGCGGCCGGTCTCGTCTGACTGGGTGTGCTGTGCCGTCTCCGTGCAGGTGCGAGCACCCGCGTCCTCTGGGGCAGCGCGGATGCTCCCCTCCTAAGGCGCGGCGTGCGCTGCCCGCCACCCGCCTAAATCATGGTGATCATGTCAGAGTACACGGCCGTGCCCGCGGCCGGACAAGCCCAGCAGCGTCCCCTGCGAGTCGGCTTCTACGATATCGAGAGGACCCTGGGAAAAGGCAACTTTGCGGTGGTCAAGCTGGCCAGGCACAGGGTGACCAAAACGCAGGTGCGTACGGGGACTGGGGCAGGCGGGGGACGGGGGTGAGGAGCCTGACGCTTGCCGGGCCGGCAGCCGTGGGCTGCCCCTGCAAACCTCCTGTAATGAACTAGCTCAGGGGATGAAGAGAGCGGCAGCGAGCTTTGTCCCCGGGCTGGCGGGTTTAGCCTGCCTTGTTGCCTCTGCACCAGTAGCTGAGGTGGCCGTTCGTAGGAGCTTCGAGTTTTCCCGTTGTCTTCGGTAGAGTTCACGTAAAATTAAACCCAAGCAAGAATATGTAAAAAATAACATTTCCAAGTGTTACGGTAGCTTCATTGAATTACTTTGTTTTAGTTTGCTAAAAAGTCCCACAAATTAGGGATCTTTTGAAGATTTTAGGTGCATTTGAGTTTTTCATTCAAAGCATGTATCCTTCAAGAACAAAGAACTTTTGGACTCGATGAGCTTAAAGGTCTTTTCCAACCTAAACTATTCTATGGTTCTAACTTGCAGTGTTATTTGCAGAAATAGTTTATTGATGGGCGTGCAACTGTATTTGTATTTCTAGTGCAAGTTGAAATCCCATCAGTCGCTACAGTAGAAAATAGCCCGTTACAGGAATCTGTTTTTTCACTGGCATGGGATGGATTAAAAGATTTACCGAATTTTGTCCAGTGTTAATTTCTGCAGTTCTGTTCTCTACCTTATGTGTAATCCTTTGACGTAGAAAAGAAAAATGAAAACGTTCTGTTCGTGAATTCTGTGCAGTTCAGAAAAACAGAATCAGCTTTGTCAAGTCTGTACTTTAAAAGCTACTTTACTTGGATTTTGAGAGTTGTGTGTGTGGAGGTATATATATATATTTATTTTTTTTTAAGAGACCTTAACAGTAAGAGTATTTTGTAATACCTGGGGTTGGGGTTTTTTTGTTGATTTTTTTTTTTTTTTTTTTTTTTTAATCTGCAGGTTGCAATAAAAATAATAGATAAAACAAGGTTAGACCCAAGCAATCTGGAGAAGATTTATAGAGAAGTTCAGATAATGAAGCTTTTGAATCATCCCCACATTATCAAGCTATATCAGGTAAGAGGTCAGCTTCGGAGTACAGCACAGAGATGAGATATACTTGTGCTCCTGCACATGATTTTACATCAAATATTTGCAGAGAGAATGCATATTGAAATACTTTTTGAAGAACACCTAAAATATACTGCATTTTTTAGAAGTTCATTGATCATTCTTTCATCAACATTCTGGTACATTAGGCAGCTTTTTGACAAAATGCACCGTAAAATTTGCAACTAAATCCAGTCTGAAGTTTGTTTCAGGTCGAGGAACTGATTATCTGAACTTGTGTGATTAATTTGCCATTCCTAACTCCTCTGCTTTTCCAGTTTAGAGAATTGAACTTCTTAAGTGCTTTTGATAAGATGAAGACTTAAATTCATGTGGGATAGCAGAGAAGAGAGAAAAGCTGAGTTTGTCATAAGTAAAAGGGATTTAAAATCAAGAACAATTAAACCAAATCAATCCAATGTAGAAATCTAATCTAAGAATTAGAATTCTAAGTAGAAAATAAAAAGCTAGTAAATGTTGGTATCTTAGAATATGCCAAAGAATGACCTGTTTGCTTATTCTGTTCCAGTTTGTGTAGTTTTGAAAGTGAATTTTAAACATCTTTCCCCTTGCAGAGTTTCACAATGTGAATGTTGATGTCGATTTGTTCAGTTTCTGCACTGATGGGTATTTTTAACGGTAAGGACAAATTAATGTGCAGAAACCAGGATCACATCTGTCTAGTGAGCAAGGACTGCTTTGCAAATTCTTAATATTCAATCTAATTAGCATTTGGTGTAAGTTCCTCTTAATCATCTTAAATAGTGCCATGTGGATTTAAGAAGATGAGGTATCACAGTCTGTCTGGACCTGTCTAGAAGGGCAGTGTGGAGAGAGGAATAGATGGATGAAGTGGCAGGTCTGAAAGTCTTATGTGCGGTAGTAAACACTATTTCAGTCCTACCGTTGGGTTCGTTAGCTTTAAAGAAAAAAAAAAAAGTTTAATTAACATGTAAGGCTGAAGAGCCAGTAAGGCAGGTGGTTAGACATGGCATTATTTTTAAAGACCTTGACACACATCAAGTGCTTGATATTTATAGTATTAACCATCATAACAAAAATTACTCTGTGTTAACATCTGACGTCATGGATGCCCATTGGGCAGTATAGGATATACAGAAATATTCTAACAGTTTGCTTGATTTCATTTCAGTGGAATGATGTGGATGAAAAGACTATTTCAAAGCTTTTAGAAAAGCAGGTTAAATTCCATCTAGTTGAACCACTTCACTTGATGGAGCAAATGACGTTGGTAGTGGACCATAATTTCTTTTCAGTGAAGTTTTCTTTTCTTTGTTGTTGTAACTGATGCTTTACCTGCTTGGTGGAGACTGAAAAGCAGGGATGGAATTAGGTGACATACCAATGTAGGGTGTGTGTTCTTGTATTATTTCATCATTGTTTTAGTTTCAGCACAGCGTCTTAATTTCATCCAGCTGGCAACTTTCCCAGAACACTTTCCTTCATTTTTTTAAACTGGGAAACTCTCTTCCTTTGCTCCCTGTTTGTTTATTTTCATTTCATGTCTGTGTGTACTTGTAGTGAGGGGAGGACAAGAGTCTTCCAAAAAAAGTTACATGTTAGGAGCCTGGAAATTACAGCCTTTGAAGTAGCATTGATGCTTTTTTGATTGTTAACCTGTTGTGAGCCTTCTGCTTCCAAAACAGAATATCCCCTCCTTGAGAGTCCAATTCCAGGGAAATGTTGTATTTTAAGTTCTGGACATTTTGCAACATTTGCAAACATCTGCCGTAGTAACTGAAGATGAATTTGGAAATGTTCAACATTTCTCATTCATTGTTTGGGGTTTAGGTTTTAGTTTTTTCCTCCAAAGGAAAAAATTAACAGGTATCAAAGGAAGTTGATACTAGGTTGATAGGCGAGTGCTGGGCAATACACTGACAGTTTTTGATGTGCATCAAGCACTGCTGTTACACAAATAGCAACCTTTTTGTCACTTGCATGGAAGGCTTACCATGTCACCGGACAACACCAAATGGCAGTGGGGTATTTGATACTTGGTTTGTCCAAGTTGAAAATATTGCTCCTGATCTGAGTACCTGCTAGCCTTGAAAGGCAACTTTACATAAACTTTGTGTTTGCATGTTCAAAATATATCAAATGCATTGTAAAAGTATATATGCATACTTTAACAAAAAAAAGTAATTCAGGGAAGTGTATGAAATTATTGAAATGCTCATCAGCTATCTTATGGAGATTAGATGGCATGGTAATGGTGAGAAGAACAATGGCATGGAAAGCCATTGTATATTGTAGGCACATAAGCACTGATTTGTTATCTCTTTCATTAACAGTTTGCTCAGAAAATGCATTGTGGTGCAAAATTAGATGCCTTTAATGCCAGCTGCTGTGGCAAGTAAATAATTGAACTGATATGTGTGAGAATACACTTAGAAAAATGAATGAAACTACAAAGGTCTGCATTTTTGTTAAGCATGTCCTCTTGTATCTTCACAGGTTATGGAGACAAAGGATATGCTTTACATTGTTACTGAGTTTGCAAAGAATGGAGAAATGTTTGGTAAGTCCTCACTGCAGAGACGACAATTCTTTAGATTTAGAAAGCATAGCTTTATTATTGTCATTCCTGAGATATATATATATATATATGTATATATATTCTGATTAAAAATCCAGGGTTGATGCTGTCAGCTTGTCAAACAGCAAGTACAGTGCCTGGAGGATTGTCAGAAATTTCTTCCAGGTGTTTCTAAATCCTGTGCCTCTTTTGTTTGGTCTTGCAGATCATCTGACCTCCAATGGGCATTTAAGTGAAAGTGAAGCACGGAAGAAGTTCTGGCAGATTCTTTCAGCAGTGGAATATTGTCACAGCCACCACATAGTGCACAGGGATCTCAAAACAGAGAACCTCCTGCTAGATGCTAACATGAATATCAAGTTAGCAGGTAATAAGAAATAGGTGGTTACTCTATAAACAGTATTAGGCATGTAGTCACATTCAGTGTCCCTAGGATGATCCTATAAATATATTTATACTAGCTGAAAATAAAACAAAAGTTACTGGTATTTCTCTGAACATATCTTCTGGACAAAAGAGATTAACTAAAATCAATAGGCAGAGAACAAAGCAATATATCTGTTCTCTCTGTTTTCTGCTATTTCTGAAATATTAGTATGTGGTTGAGTGATGTCTTACCCCAGATTTTTACCTTCATTGCAGACTTTGGCTTTGGAAACTTCTACAAGTCAGGGGAGCCTCTCTCCACTTGGTGTGGAAGCCCCCCCTATGCAGCTCCAGAAGTTTTTGAAGGCAAAGAGTATGAAGGACCCCACCTTGATATATGGGTGAGCTTGGTATTCCTTAGAAATTGCATTTCACTCTTCATGAGTGTCTGGGGGCTTTCAAAGTCATTGCTTCTACTGCAGCTACTCACATGCTGTACTGTTTTCTATTGATAGAGCCTTGGAGTGGTGCTGTATGTCCTTGTCTGTGGTTCTCTGCCTTTTGATGGACCCAATTTACCAACTCTGAGGCAAAGAGTGCTGGAGGGGCGGTTCCGCATCCCTTACTTCATGTCCGAAGGTGCTTTTTTCAGATCCTTAATGTTAGAAAAGGGGCTACAGATAAAGGAATAGCTGTCCCGTTTCTTCCTGGGGCAATGACAGATGGGACTAGTTTTGCAGCTGGCAATCAGTTTGTCTTTATGTATCCAGTAACTTCTGTAGGGCAAAGCTTATAGTTGAGAGGCAGGTTGCACACGGTTTCTTTGCTGGGATCTGCTTTATGGTGCATTTCTTAGAGTATCTCTATGGATTACAAAAATATTAGACACCCATCTGGAGAAAGAATCACTCACAAAAGAGAGAAAACAGGACTTTAATGGGGCTAACCTGCAATACTGAAATGGGTGTAGTTCTCCTAAGACATTTTAACGATGCAGAAGGCGTGTATTTCAGTGTGGCTATGCTGTCAAGGAGAGCAGAAATAGTGGGACTTAGCATTGTTTCTTGAATGCTTTTAATAACTGGGTGAGAAAAAGGAACTGAAGAGTGTTATCACCTCTCTGATTTGGATTCAAAAACAAGTGATTGTACCTCTGTCTTCAACTGAAGAATATCTTTAGAAGTCTGACCTTTATCCATTATAGCCATGAATGGCTTTGATTTCCTGGTTATAAACAAACAAGCAGTATATATGAACCAGGAAGTTGCATGTGTTGGGGTTCTGTATAAATTCTGACCTATTTTAAGTGCGTGTAACAAATGAGACCTGCATCCACTCAAAACTAGCTCTCCTACAAGGTGCAAGGACACCTGAAACCTCCCAGTATCTAGTACAGCTTCATTTCCTGTTGTGACGTGTTGCTTTTGTGAAATGGATGTGGGCACCTCTTGTGCTGTTTTGAATATCTGGTAGTCAGATCAGGCATCAGCTGCTCAGACACCTTTAATTCCTGTTTTCACAGACGTAATATGCTGTTGCTGAGAAGGTTTCTTAGCAGTGACCTGAGGCTGGGCTGTTATTTTTACCCCTTGCTCATGAGTTTTTCTCTGTCATCTAGACTGTGAAACACTAATCCGACGGATGTTGGTTGTGGACCCAACCAAGCGAATAACCATTTCCCAAATAAAGCAGCACAAGTGGATGCAAGCTGACCCGTCTCTTCAACAGCAGCAATCTTTGTCCTTCTCCATGCAAAACTACAACTCCAACCTGGGTGACTACAATGAGCAGGTCCTTGGGATCATGCAAACACTTGGCATCGACAGGCAGAGAACTGTTGAGGTGAGAAGTGCTTGCCCCTTAGATACATCTTCAGTGACTACCATAGTGCTAATGGTGCAGTCATATATATGTCAATCAGTGACTGGCCTTGATGCAGTGTCACAGTGTCACAAAACCTTCACTAGTCTTCTGGATTTTTACTTATTTTTTGAGTCTTCTGTAGTGAGGCCTTAGTGATGAGTTTTGTCTGCTTATATCCTGAATTACCTGTAACTCAAGAGTCTTTTCAATGTCTTCTAGTCTCTGCAAAACAGCAGCTACAACCATTTTGCTGCAATTTATTACTTGCTCTTGGAGCGCCTCAGGGAGTATCGAAGCAGCCAGCTATCAAGTCGTCCAGCAACTGGCCGTCAGCAAAGGCCGAGGAGCTCTGAGATCAGCAACCTTGAGGTAAGGAGGGGCATTACTTACTGAGAAGCTGTGTCTGTTTGCTCTCTTTTTTTTTTTCTGCCCCTTGCTATGTGGGAAATACAAGATCGTAATGCTCAGGCTTCTGAAAACCAATTCTGGTATTGGTGCCCTCTGATAGGACACAGCATACTGCTCTTCAGCAAGAGGCTGACTGAATACTAATGGCCTGTTTCCTAGAAGTGACTGTGGGTCATGGTCCAAAGAATAATCTGCCTCCAGTGTAGGTCAATAATGAGCCAGATTAGGCTTCTCATAGAAATTTGTCCTCTTAGGCAAGGATTGGTTATACTTCTTTTGTTATATACCCTGTAGGATGCCCAGAAGTACTCCACGTGTCAGTTTGTGTGCTTTTCTGACATACTTTTTCTTTTCCTCACCCCCACATCCTTTAAAGTGTGCTCTGGGTGTCTCTTCAAATTTTACTTCCAATTAAATTACCTAACTTAGGAGAAGGAGTTTTGTGTTTGTGTTGGTATTGAAATACTAGCTTTATTAATCTTCACAGGAAGTACAGGGAGAAAGCTTTCTTGGAAGGTGGCTCTGAATTTCCTTGAGCCTCCAGTATCTGAAAAGTTACATGGAACTGCAGTATATGTGATTGCTCGTGTGCATTGCTGTTGCTTTCCAGATGCCTCAGGACAGTCTCACTAGTGAAACCCTGCGATCATCTCTGCTCTACCAGCAACCTCAGAGCCTGATTCAGCCATCTTTGCAGGCAGAAATGGACTGTGACATCAGCAATCCATTACAGGTTGGTGTTCTCATCTAAACTGTGTATTACCTTTTTTTTTTTTTTCTCCATTGTTCTGCCAATCCAAAAGAACGTGGGTTGTGAATCTGTTGCTCTGTCCTTCCAATCTTTTGCTTGGCATTTGGGCATGGTGTTGTAGTAACCTCTTGCAGTAGTGCACCTACTGAAAACATGCCACAGGGATGTAAAGAGTATTAAAAGGTAGTGCAGAAATAAGTGAAACACCCTTCAGTCTGTGATCTGACATGTTTTGCAGCCTGTATTCTTTCCTGTGGACCCCAACTTCAACGGGCTTTTCCGGAACCGCTCCATCTCCCCCAACAGTCTGCTGGAGACCACCATTAGTGAAGAAGTAAGGCAAGAGAAAGAGCTGGAAGAAGAAATTAAGGCATATGATCACCCCATCTGCATCCCTATCAACACCAGCAGGAGGCACACACTGGCTGAAGTGACCACTCATTTCTATCAGCATGCCCCTCCATGTAAGTAAGTCTGGGAGATATGAAGGGTGTCCATAGTTAGAGGAATAGGACAGAGGAGTACCGTGGCAGACAAATGCCTGGGGAGTATGTGCTGATTTTACCTTGACTGGGATAGGAAGGAAAAGGGTTCCAGAGTTCTGTCTTCCCATAGATAAGCATGGTCCTTAAGGAATTGATGTTGCACTGTTGGATTTCATCTAGATCACTTTAGAGGGGAATATTCTCACAAGCAGGATGTAACCCTTCTCTGCTTGCTTCTGCTGTGGTGCTGGGGAAGGTGGGGGTGCCTGAATTTAAAGAAAAGGTCATCACTAAATGTATTTGGTACACACTCAGACACTGTGAACTAAACCAAACAAGCAAAACTGTTCACAAAAACAATAACCCAGAGCTGTTGTGCTAAAAAAATACTGTGAGCCTGATCCGGCATAGCTTGGTTGTGCTGGAGTTGCTGGCAGAGCCCTGCTGGCTGGCTGGCTGGGAGCCAAAACCTAGGTTACATGATGATGACCTGTTGCTGGAGTCAAGCCCTGTGACAGCAGGAGTTGTTGGACACCTCTTCAGCTCCCAGGTGCTTATTAGTGCCAGTGTAGGTGGGCTGAAGGCTCTGATGTCATGCTTGTTCCTTCCTATACTCATCTTGGGAATGCTTTTTCTCTCCTTCCTTCCCCTCTGTAGGTATAGTCATTTCCTCTTCTGCAAGCCCCACAGAGGGAACTAGTTCAGACAGCTGCCTTACTTCATCTTCAAATGACAGCTCAGTGGCCCTGAGCAACTGTTTGGCAGGTCAAGTAATGACAGGGAGCCCAACCACAGCTAGGATGACATCACCCTTCCTAGCTTCCCAGTCTGATGCTCCAGTGTTACAAGCCCAGGGCTGCATGGGAGGTGCTTCTCTCCTGCCTGTCAGCTTCCAAGAAGGAAGGCGAGCATCTGATACCTCATTAACTCAAGGTAACATCTTCCTTCCTTTATTCTGGGGGGATTACACCCTTCCAGCTGCTGCTAGAAAAGGGTGGCATGCAGGGATACTTGCTTGCCCGTGTTGGTGTGACACTGAGGCCAGCCACCTGGTTACTCTGCCTCTTGTATTCATGATCCATGAGGGAGAGTTGGATACCCCGAGGAAGGTGCGTAGATAAGAGGTTCTCAGATACTGATGCAGTCTGCCCATGAAGATATTTCTGCTGCCTTGAGTGGGATGGCAAGCTCCGACTCCCTTCTAAAATATGGAATGTACAACATCATGATTTCTGTCAGGCTTCTCCTTTGCCATGCATGTGTCAATCTACAGAAGAGTGCAGCTGCCCAAACCCTGTTCTGTTACATAAATTTTGCTCTGACCATTGGGCAGAGGGGTGAACATGAACTGAAGAGTCACGGTCACTTCTAGTGCAGCTCTCATGCAAATGAACGGAGCTACCCAGAAAGGCTGATGTGTAAAGTAGGCTCCTAGGCAAATGCTAAGGAGGATTAAAGTGCATTTCTTTTCCTCATGTCCCACAGGCTTGAAGGCTTTTAGGCAGCAGCTACGGAAGAACGCTCGAGCCAAGGGGTTTCTCGGCTTGAATAAAATCAAAGGCTTTGCTCGGCAGGTGTGTCAATCCTCATCATCTCGGGCAGCAAGGAGTGCCATGAGCCCTTTCCAACACACGCAGCCGAGCACCTGCATGTACAGCAGCAGTGGGAGCAGCAGAGAGGGAAGAAGCCTCCTGGAGGAGGTGCTACAGCAGCAGAGGTGAGAAGCTGTCTGGGAGGAGTTTTGCCGTTTTCGTTGGGTATACGTTGGTTAGGGGCAAGTGAGGAGGAGTAAATACAGCAAAAGAAGTTGGGTGGTTTGGTCACTGGAGATTCCTATCCTCCATTTTTGCTGTGTGGCAGCAGATAAATTGCTTGGTTTCATCTGCGGCTTCCTGCACTGGCATGCGTAACACAGGATGTGCACTTCCACTTAAAAATCTCGACATCCAAGTATTTGGAGGCTGCTCAACTGAAAAGCTATTTGGTACTGTGGGGAAAAACATTACTTCTCCCTCTTGCTAGCTGTGTTTTTCTTTGTTAGTTTTGGGAATGATTTCTTTCCTCCTCTGCCTTCTCCTGTAATTTTCCCATGGCAAGGAAGTGAGACCTTGTAATTTGGAAAAGTTACAGCCCACAAAGGAGGCACAGTTCCAGTGGCCTCAAATGTCATGTGTGGTGGCACCTATTCATTCCCATAGAAGCAAGATGGAAAATTGAGTTTCCGGTTTATCTGCACACGTTGTCTCTAGAACATCTATTATTAGCAGGCCAAATAGTGACTAGAAAAGTTTCTGGTGATAGTCACCCCTTCTAACATGAGGAAAAGCCAAGTGAAAACATTGGCCTGGTGTGGTCAGCTTGCTTTAATTATACTGGCTGGGTAAGGAGGGGTTTGATAGAGAGAAAGAAACAAAGGGGAAAGTCACGGTCAGGGTTAGGGGCCAGAAAGGAGGAAGAAAAACATTAAACCATCCTATCAGTGCATATTAACCTCTTTCACCCTTGGATTTTGTTCAGAATGCTCCAGCTTCAGCATCACCAGCTTCTCCAAACAGCCTGTCCCCAGACTTCTCAGACATCTGCAACAAATGGCATCCCCTCCTCTGATAGCCTAGGTACCTTCAAAACATCCAATTCTCTTCTGTTGTCAGAGCTACAAAGAGAGAACTCATTTGAGCTGGCCTTTGCTGGCAACAGCCAACTTCTCCAACCTCATTTCTTTGGTGTCACCGTGTCACCGGTGTCCTCAGCAGCTCACCTTTTAGACACGCACCTGTACATCAGCAGCAATGTTTCTCCAGTTGGCACCACTTTCTCTCAGCAGCAGAGTTTGTCTGCACAATCTCCAAGCTATGACACCGTCACCCTGCAGCACGGGGATTGTGAGATGGAGGACCTGACTTCCAACCAGCTAGGGAAGTTTGTCCTGGTCAAATGAGAGCCCCAGCTGCTGCAGCTCACGCTGTTCTTGTTGTGAAGAACTTTCACCACTGTTCCATGGTGCATATGGGTCCGTGGCTGGCTGGTGTTGTGTGGACAAATGACTCTCAGAAGCAATAAATTTTGAAGTATGTGAAGAGGCTGTCTGGCTCAAAAAGCTAGCAACTTTATAGAACTGAAACAAGCAATATGTATGTCTTTTTGCTTCTACTATTCTTGCACTGAACAAATATGAACAGAAACTGAATTTTTTAAAGGAAAAATAATGATGGGGAAGATGGGTGGGGCATTTGTGGGGGCAGGGAGGGATGTGGTTGGGGAAGAACTCTTCGGTACTGTACTCAAGTCAGACCAATACAGCTCTGCTGTTATGCAAGATTAGCAGCTGTCAGAAGTGGTGACACAGCAGGGAGAGGCTTTTCAAAGAAGGGACCAGAGCCTCCCTTTTTCACAATATTCATTTATGGGTTTGTGAAGATCATTACCTCTTTTAAAGAAAATAAACAGAAAACCAGTGGCATGCAGCATTATGCATTCATAGAAGACAAAAATGGAAGCATTGCCATTTGTTGGGGCTTTTTTTCTCTTCCTGTTAACACTCATTTTATTTAAAGGAACCAATATCCCCATTCCACACCTCCCAGATACATATATTTTAAATGAAAACTGTGAATTTTTTGCTTGATACATCAGCCAGAAAAGCTTAAAAAGCCCTTCTAATTACTACAGAAGCAAGTAATGTATTGAAAATGTATCCCTTTGATTTCAGGATCCAAATTGCATAATATCTGGTCTTTTGCAGGGATGTTTGTTTGGAGGTGGTGTGTGTGTATACACGTGGACACACAAGCACACACACATAGATTTTGTCGGTCTGAATAATCTTTTGGAATCTTTTTATAAGTGCTAAGTTGTTTTTTGGGTGGGTTTTTTTTTTATATTCTTGCAGAGGGACTGAGGAGGGAAGCATTAGTACCGTTGGGGTAATGGGAAGGGGTTTTGTTTTTAAAAAGCCCTCCTGGAGGTTGCCTGCAGAGTTGCTCGAGGGGTATTTTCTTAGTGCTGCACATTGTTATTTCCGCTGCTAATTATGTTTTTATGCATTTCATTATCAGGGTCCAAACAGAACTGACTCTTGGGGAAATGTGCAATATTGAGGTTATAATTATATACTAACAAAGACAAAAAGAATAGTCTAGAACAGAATTCTAGCGGAGTACAGCTATTTCTGAACAAAACTGTATTAAAAGTGAGTAAAACAGCACAATCTTTGGGTGTTTGTTTTTCGTTTGTTTTTGGCATATTAGCAAAATGAGGTTTTGGATTAGATAGGTGTTTTTTTTCGTATAGTTTTTAATGCTGTATATGTATATAAATAGGAAGCAGAAAACTATGTAACACTAGTTATTTTTTATATTTTGTAATATGCTTATATTGTGTTTCTTGTATAAACCCCACTCCCCCTCCAAGGCAGAGCATGACTTCTGCTGGTATCAACAGAAGTTATGCTTAGGTATAAAGGGGAGAACAGACAGTGCTCCTACAGAAGTGAGTCAGGTAGGGCATGAAACTTTGGAAGCAGGTGAGCAAACAGTGAGCCAGCTTGGCTGGAAGCTGCCATATGAATGTCAGAAAATAGCTGCGTTCTGTCTGAATGCTTAAAGGACCCATCTCCCTTGTGTGATACAGGGTGCCTTCAAGTTACCTTGGCTTTCGTGCAACCTGCAGTATTACGCATTTGCAGATAATATAGCTACCTGGGGTTTTTTGTTTGGTTGTTTATTTTTTGTTTGTTTGTTTGTTTTAAAAAAGAAAAAAAAAAAAGAAAAGAAAAGAAAAAAGCCAAAGATTGACCAGGTTAATTGGTGGGAGTTGGAAGGGTTGAAGATGTCATGTGGCTCTGTGTGTGGCTCTCCATAAACAACCTCTTTATTTGTGTGTTGTATCTGTGTGTCTGTATTGGTGCATCTCCAGCTTGCCACTGCTGCTATGTTGTCTGGAAGCTTCAAAGTGAGAGAAAATTGCTTGAGTTGAATTTCTGTTAATAAGTGGTGCCTTGCAGCAGAGAAAACACCAAAGTCTCATGCTCATTTGTAGTGGTTTAAAAAAGAAAACAGAACAAAACCCAACCCAAAAAAACAGATTGCATGGAGATGGCTGGAGAGAAGGGCAACAAGAAACCAGCTCATTACAAAGCAGCAACTTTGCCTTCAGTTTTGTAAGGGGTAGCACGTGTGCTTACAACGGTTTCCTCCTCAATAAGTGTTTTGTTTAATGATCAAAAGGCCACAGATTCTTTTGTTTCCTGTCCTGAGCAATGACAAGCACTTTACTTTCATAGTATTTTTTTTTTCTTTTCCAATTGCTGTAGAACCTCTTTGGAATTATTGTTGGAGCAGAAAGAGGTCATTTTAAAAAATTTGGATTTTTTTGTAGATATCTGGACCGTGCTGTTCTGCAGACTGCAATGCAATAGGGTATTTAAAGACACTATGTGATTGGTTTAATTAAGGTGTATAGTTTATTTTTTATCATGACTGAACAATCATTTTATTTCTTATGTTAAAATGAGAGGTGTACACCAAAATGATTAGTTGATGTGTTTTATTTAATATTTAAATAAAAAATGTTTTAAAATGGTTGTCCTGCAGATAATTCTGTGGAGTATTTTCTCCTGCTATACACATATGACTTGAATAGTTAAGACTCATTTTAAAGCCTAAATCCATAGGACATTACTGACACTTTCTATTACATACTAAATGAAGAGGAAGGGCGGGCTCACAAATCTGATAATGGGATATTGAGCCTTTCGCTGGTAGGCAATCTGTCTGAATCTAACCCAAGTCTGGAGTAATCGGGTTATAAAATCTGACAGTAAGAGAGGTCTGCAGACACTGAAAATGGTCAAGCGTGGTTTAGCCATTACCAGATGAGCCCTCCGTCCGTGTCACCTTGGTCTGAAAGAGGCCCCAGACAGATTAAGGCAGTGTTGGAAAAAGAGTGAAGGGGAAGAGAGAGGGAGATAACAGCGGTGATGCCTTTTCTCCTTTAAAATATAATTTGAGTAATAAAAAAAATACGGGAGAGATAGAAGTTTAGCTGGCCTGGGAATGTGTGTACAGTGATGGCTGCCCTGCTCTGTGGAGGTGCCTTGGCTAGCTTTAAACAAGCTGAGGTTCCTGCTGCAGCCACCTGCTGCAACCCAGACCTCGCTGCAGGTAGGGATGCACCTTGGCTCTAGCAAGAGCAGTTGTGAGAGCACCCAACCTGTCCGCCTGTGAACTGAGAAAGTGACACTGAAGCCGGTGGAGATACCATTTACTGAGTGTGGGGTGGGATGCGAATAACAAAGGAGGTGAAGGAGGTGAAGGGTGTGCGGGTGGTCGGAGGCTGGAATGGGAAGGGGCCTGTGGGGCCATAGCAGGGGGAGACTAGAGAAGGAGAAACCATCCTGAGTATGCTGCTTAGACTGTGGAACCAGATCCTCAGACTCAGTCCCACTTCCTTTACACCTTTGAAAGACAGGTATAGCCCTGGGCTGTCAGCTAGCACAGCATGCACATGGGGCATGGGCAATAGAAGGCTTTGTATTCTGCATATGCAGTGGGAATGACAGTGAGGAGGGGTTTCACCTACCAAGAGACCTCTAAATATTTGCAAACTAGTTTAACCTAGCAAACAGTCATAAAAAAAAATATAGTTTTTTTCTTCCCAACCAATAAATGTGGTGTTTTGTTTGTCGTGTGGGGTGGTTTTTTTGTTGTTGTGGGGTTTTTTGTTTGTTTGTTTGTTTTTAATTTAGATTCTCGTTCTGAAGGGTTTTTTTTCAAATCCACCTATCACATTTTGAAGGAAGATGATAGTGGTGGGAAAGTAAATGTAAAAACTTAAAATTTTGGGGGCAACAGAGATAGTATTCACTTATTTTGCTTTCTAAAGTTTGCTGAACTAGAATATGCATTTGCCAAGACTCTCAAATTGGTAGAAAAGTATCATACACCTGTTTTTCTAGGGTTCTGTTGTTGGTGTGATCATCCAAAGTTAGGAATTTTGCAACTAGCAAAAAATAATGGAGGTATTGTTAATTATTCTTAATCTAGGTTTTAGTATGACATGGCTTAAGAATAATCCCAACTGCTGTTTCCTTGTGGGTTCTCAGGACATTATTTTAAACCCCAGTAATTCTGGGAAATCTCAGAAAGTTGCTTTTTAATGGATATAAATCAGTGTGGCTTCACCAACTTTCACTGACATCACTGACCCCTGGGTATAGAAGGATCTTGACAGCATCATGATTTCTGTGAAACGGTAGGAAAAACAAGAACAAAGAAACCCTGGGACTCTGGACTCAGATTCCATGTGTACGCTGTTTCACTCTTGGTGCTTTAGTCACTGTTTTCCAGCCTGTCCTCTGAAATCTGTCTCTGCTCCTGTTTACCACGTTTGTTTTTGTCTTTAATGTCTCCTGAGATGCTGTTTTTCTTGGCTTCATTTCCCATATTACAACTTGGTACCTAGTTGCTTTTCCTTTCTTTTCCAGTCTGAGATGGGTATTTTTTCCCTCTTTCAGATGGAACAGATGCTGGCAAGTTTAGAATAGCCCCAATTTTGAATGATGAAACCTTGTTTTTTTTTAAAAAAAGGAAATGCTTGGAGCTGGCAGGAGAGCTAGGCTGGTAGCAATGAAAAACACAGGCTGTTTTTGCATGGAGCAAGCCGAGCACAGACACCAAGCCGAGCTGTCTGGTGCCAGTGTGGTCCAGCCACAATAACAAGGTATTCTCACCTGCCCCTCATCCTCCTGCCCTCTGTCAGGTGATGCGTAACTCATCCCCAGACCCATGACCTTCTCCTTTGCTGTGTCCAGACCAGCAGTCACCCCTCAAGTGAGGAAAAGACTTGTTAGTGGCAAAAGGCATCATCATGTAATCTTGGCCTGTGTCAGCTGGAAAGGAGAAGTGGCAGAAGGGAGAGCAGTTGCGTGTACAAAATTATGGTGCATGAGATAGGAAGTGATCGGGACTTCCGTTTTACTCATCTTGAAAAGTGAGAATAAGGCACGCTTCATACAATGAAGAAGAATTAATTTAAGAAATGATGAAAGGAAATATGTACCTCAGGAGGACATCGATTCAAATACGGCTGCTGGCTTATTTCATGGCTGCTAATTACTTTTAGTGGTGACAGTTAAATCAATGATAAAGGTAACCCACTGTCATGGTTTATGGATTTAGCAGAGCATCTGTGGGAGATCAGGAAAGAGCTGGTCTTTGGAACAGTCTGCCGGGGAATGATAGATAGATAGATAGATAGATTTATTTTTAGGACAGAAATGCCTTTCTCTCAAGGCATAGGATATTAGCACCTGCCAAAGGCAAGACACTCATGAGGTGAGCAAACCTGATCATTGTCTGCAATAAATTTTAGTTTCTTAATATACATCTTATATGTAAAGTCTTGTGCAGCAATAGTGGCTCAGACCAACAGTCCAACTAATCAGGTAGCTCATTTTAGAAGCAGACTCTTAGGGAAAGGGTGCAAGGACAGGGCAGGCATAGCACAATCCCTCTGTGGTATAACCAGCGCAGTAGAGAGCAGACTGTGGTTAAGGGAATTTTTGACAGGCATCTGGGTCATTGTGTTTAACAGCTGCAGATGGGTTGAGTCTCTAAGAATTTGGATAATCCCTTATGGAATTCTTTTATAATTCTGGCCTTCACATCATCCTGTGACAACAAGTGCCATCATTCAATTTTGAATCTTGTGAAAGAAGTAATTTCTTTTCTTTGTAGTAGACCTCCAGCCCAATAGATTGGGTTGTATTGCCTGTCTCTTGTGATAGCAGACACAGGCATGATGAGTTATGCTTTCCTGTTCACACCTCCATGCTGCTTGTGAGTTGTTGGGACCTTTTTCACATCCCTTCTCTGTTGACATGACTGAGCAGAAGAACACTGACATAGTTAGCCTGCTCACCTTATGGAAACTTTTGCATGTTTCCATGACACTTCTTCTATATTTTCACTGATTCTTCTACATCTTCCTTGGTGTATGCAGAGTTGAACCCTGTGTTTGAGGCAGAATTACCCTAGAAGCAGTCACTTTTTTATTCTCTCTTCATTCTTTACTCATTCCTAAAGTTCTTTTTTGCCTCACTGACAACTGTGAGCTGGAGTTTTCCGCTAACTTGGTGACTCCGAGCTTTCCTTCCTGACTGATGTTAATTTAGAGCCCCTAATGGTCTTTGTATGGCTTTGTATGGTGTTCCTCATGCTCCTTGCTTTGTATTTGCTGCTGGTAATTTCCATATGTCATTTCATCAGCCTGTCATTCAATTTTCTGAGATCACTCACCAGTAGGTTGTAGTTGGATCTTTTAGGAATACGCAAAGTTGTCTAGCTCTTGACATGAATGGATTTGCAATGCCTGAGCTCTCACTCTACAAACTTAGCTCTTTCCCAGTCTATCACATATCTAGCTATTCTACTCTTCGCTACACTTTCTGTCAATTTACCTTGCCCAGCTTCCCAGCCCACAGGTCTCTGGATGGCCTCTAAAAGCCCTTTTAAAAAATGACTGTAACATTTGCCACCTTCCATTCCTGTGGTGCCTTGCCATTTCAACAGCTGCTGTGGTATTGTACTGAATAAGTCAGCACTTTCAAGTCCAAGTTCCCTCAGAGCTCTTGAGTGAAACCGTCTGGTCCCAGCAATCTGCTAATACTACTTTTATTGGTTTATCCTTAAATCTTTTCTACTGACACTTGAGTTTTGGAGAGTTTCCGAAGCTCATTCCCTGTGCAGCCAGCCACTGGTGTAGGGCATGAAACTGAGCAGAACTACCACGAGTGGACAGATGGGTCTGCATGGCCAGCAGCTGAGCCACACAGACCACTTGCTGTCACTTTTGCACATCACAGGTAAGTGACAAAGCAGTGAAAGCAGGGTGGGCACCAGGGAGTGCCTGGGTCAGCCTGGCAGGCCCCTCATTACTTCCTCCAGAAATGACCAAGCCTTTCTCCCTTCACTGTATTTACAGAGATTCAGAGCTGAATTTATGGGTCACTTCATCATTGGATATAAACTGGGATTGCTAAATCAAAGCTAATGCAGCGATGCTGCTTTATGATATAAACAATATTAACAGCACATTAAGTCTCTGACCTCCAGAGTCAGACAATCTCATCCTTTGTTTCTTCAGCCACTGAGGCAGTGAATTTAGATTAATCACTTCTGATGGAGCTTTTCCTGTATCATGCTGGGGTGCTTTTTTAGTTCTCCTCAGTCTCACATCCCTTTCCGCTGTCCTGGGCAACTGTGTTTTTACCAGTCCTTGGTTTATTTTGTGACAAAAAAAATAATCTCAGTCATGAGCTGGAAGTGATTTCAGAATTCTAACGAAGAGGGATTTTTGCCTACCCTTGTTTATAATTTATTTCCCATTTCCTGGTAAGGTAACTTCATTAACATTTGGTGAGCTTGTCTACACACTCGATAGGTAGATGGGTATTAAGGGTCTCCCATGTCCATTGTCCCCAGCCACCTGCTGGATTTCCAAACAGATCTCCCCCTACAAGCAGCAGCTTGCAAAAATTGAACTTTAAACCCCTCTGTTCATGCCACATGAAAGGAAAAAAAAAAAAAAAAAAAAAAAAAAAAAAAAAAGAAAAAAAAAAAGAAAGAAAAAGAGAGAGAGAAAGAGAGAGAGAAAGAGAGAGAGAAAGAGAGAGAAAGAGAAAGAGAGAGAGAGAAAGAGAGAGA
>JANHGN010007254.1:61869-74315 GCA_024605025.1 Megaceryle maxima | reverse complement strand
TTCTGTGCAACCAAAGATGTTGAACAAAGATGCATTTAAGTCCTGAATACAGCATGCCAGTTCTAGCAGAATTTTGGCCACATCCCAAACATTTTAGAGTAGCCTAATTTAATAAGTAGAGCAGCCACTCTATCTTGTGCAGCCTACATTAGCACCCTAAGGGGCATCAAACTAGCCATATGTAGCATGAATGTGGTGGTACCCTGTCATTTCCATCATCCCCATGTTGAGCTTGGACTGTGAAGAGAGGAGGTTCAATGATGAATGGGATGGCTTTATGAAGGAGAAATCCTTAACTGGCAAGTAAGTTTGTTGTAACCTATTTGCACTGCCAGATCTGTGCCTTGTCAGGATAAGACCTCTGACCTCATTATTCCAATTTTGTCTTTCATTTTAGGACCTGCTTTTTTTCAGTGCTAGTTATTTGTGGTCTCTTCTTAAGAGATTTTTGGTGGTTTAAATTTTCATGCTTGTATCTGAAAATTAAGTAAATGCCAGAGACAGAAAACTATGACTGTATTACCAGGCAATAATGCAGCACTTCTCTCTAGCGTATTAGCAATACAGTGGGCACTTGTTTGTGCAAGCCATTGTTTTTGTTTAGAATCCATGTGGTTGTCATCATTACTTCATGAAATATAATTTCTGCTCTAAAAAGCAGAAATACTTTTCACTTTTAGAGGAGGGAGTGGAGAAAGGACAGAAATACTACAAATATGTTTTAATCCTTAGAATCTCATACATTTTGCTGAGGTCATGATGTACTTATATAAACCCAGTGGTGTCTGACTGGAAGTGCAGAGATTTTAATAATTTCTACAGAAATTAGGCATATTTGCATATTATGGCAGCCAAAAATAATTAAGAGCTTATTAGATTGTTTACCATAAACAATCTGTATTTCCAGGACCACAGTTTCTGTCCTTGAGAGAGAATTGGGGAGAGAAGGGGGAGAAGCAGCATAGTCTACTTAAGGCTGAGGGTGGCTCCATTGACACTGATGAAACAGCCAGAAAAAGCAGGCTGACATCAAAATAAGACAATCTGCTGCATCTATTTTATACTGTTCCAAGTGAGATGTTTCATTACAAAACAAACTTACTGCCTTGCGTGCACAGCAAGCAAATTAAAGCAGTAATATCTTTTTGAATAATTAATAAAATGAACAGCAACTATCCGCCCTGGAGAAGTTTTAGGGTAAAAGAATATGTGTTCTTGTGTTGGAGATGCACTGCACCACCTTTCTCTGCAGCATTTCTGAGTGTTGATAATAATAAGCACGGATAAGTTGATGTTATGGAGATATGATGCATACAAGAAAATGCAACTTAATCATTCTGAAAGGGCTGAAAAACCTTTTTTCCTTTATCTGTAAACAGATGGTTGGGATCAAGACTTTCTCCCTGTTGTTTGCCTTGATGTCAGTAGGATTTACAGCAATATAATTAATCTCTCTATTTTTGGATACCAAATTTCTGTCCAAGACTTCTTTCTAGCCTTGTCCTCTACAGTCAGAAATGAACACTACAGATCCCAATAGAAATGAAACTTTGTACTGCCTGTATCATTTCCAGCTCCGGCCAGCTGGCCTGAATAACACAGCACTTGCTCAGCTGTGTTCTCCTCAGCTCCCATTGAAATGGTTTATGCTTTATTTTAAGGTGTCTGGTTTTTATTGGATTCAGTGAGCAAAACTCTTAAGATCGACGTTCTCCATTGTAAGTCCTCAGTTTCATCCCATGTGGTATAGAGGCATTATGTTGCACCTAGACCTTTAGATGCACATTTGGAGCTGTGTGAATGACTTCAAAATATTACCAAATATTCCAGAGTACATAATCTGGAAATGGGATTTATTCTTCAGTGACAATATCAATGCATCTGCTAGTTTATTGATCCCATCCAATAACAGGAAAATGTTTTCAACCTTGTGTGACAGAAGGCTCTAGACTGAAGGGGTTAAAACTCCACCCTTTTGCTCCTCCTCCTTAAAATGTGTAAATTCTTGTGCACTACATGTAAATGAGGTTTGAAGTACTGCTTCTCTGTTCTTAATCCCTGAATGGTTGGTATACATCTTTGATGTGACCTTGTTGTCTTTAAATTACTGGCTTCTTCACAGAGAAGGATGTTTCCCTACTGCTGAAATCTCAACCATGGGTTAATATAAAGTGATGGTAGAACATGGAGAAGAGTATCTTGGGGAACTCTTCTTATAGCTTTATAAAGCACAATATCTTACGTACTTTGCTGTGCTTGGTCAGTGCTTTCTGACTGCATTTAATGCCATAATAGACTTCTAAATACATTTGAAAGTCTGGTACTAAGTTTTTTTGCAGGTGACATCCTGCCTTCGGTAGTAAAATTTCCATTGATTTTATAGAGTCAGAATTTCCTAATGTTCCTTCCTCAGCAAAATGAAGATGTTTTTGGTGCTTGGAAGAAGTTGTGAGGATTTACTTAGGCAGAAAAAGTATTGGTGCCTACGTCAACTTGACTGCAGTATGGTTTTGCTGTATTTCATGGAGGAGAAATGATGCTTGGTTTTTGTTCATAGTGTTTATAGGGCAAGAGTGACAGCTACTGTCAGGCAGAAAATGTAAGCAGGTTACTGTATGTCTATCTGTCTAGTTTACCACACTTTATTTGTAAATAAGATGATTTGTAAAAGACTGATTTAAGCTTCCCATGTGGTAGCAACGATAATCCACCCGAAGAAAAGCTTTATTTACATTTTCATAGTTCAAAGCTAAAACACATTCCCTTTTTGTTGTGAATTCAGTTGAGTTAACTGAATTATTCTGCCACCACATTTATATACTGCGTGACAGCCAGAAAATAACAATTTAACAAAAACTTTTGCAGTCTGTTGCTTGATCTGACACTGGGTGTGAGTACATGCCTCTCTACTTGGATAGATGGCCTGCATTTGGACTACACACAGCAGTGCACGTGGCCTGGGACTTAATGCGCTTCTCCGTGGGTTTTCTGTGCATGAGAAATAGAAATGTTCAGGAGAACATTCCCTGCCCCCAAAAGCTTAAATTTAATATAATCAGAGACAGAACATTTGGTTCTAGGTCAGATTCACTGGTAATATGGAGACTTTTTTTTCAGATTGCAAGGAGAAAATGAAACCTCCACAAAGTTCATAGTTACACTGTTTCTGTAATTTACAAGTTCCTTGACAATTTGATTTTGACTTCTTTTTTTTTTATCTCAGCTCTGAAGATTAAATTATTTTTAAAGACTAAATACACTGAGGAATATAGATTTTTAACTAACTGCTTTCAAAGAACTTCATATTTTGTGTGTTGCCATAGAAATGGCAGCTACCAAACCCAGCTTTTTACCATGTATGATGTCTACATAATAGGTACAGATATAATTGCAGAGTAGTAGTCAGCCCTCAGCACTGAAAGGAAAAGCAGCTCTTCCTCGGATGCTTCACAGTGTAGCTCACTGAGGTATGTTCTCACTATAATGATTCCTCTGGAGAGGTGTATTGGATCACAGGTGACAGTTGTGCTTGTTTATCAATCTGGACATTGTTTTTATAATGGATGTTGTGGCTTACACATGTGAAAGTGCTGTCAGTGGATTGTTTGATCTTCGCCTCACCTCATCAAGCATCTGAGTTGCATTTGTGGCAAAGCAGACATGATGGTGGAGCTTAAGAGGATGTTGAAGGAATCAGTTTGGTGCCAAAGTGTAGTGATATAGGCAAATAATCTATTCTTATGTAGTCAAGAAAATAAAACTGGAAACAAATAGTATTACTTCTGGGAACTGGTTTTAATAACAGACTGTATGTTGTACCATTGTGCAAATTTTGGCTGGGATAGAGTTAATTTTCTTCCCAGTAGCCAGTATGGGGCTATGTTTTGGATTTGTGCTGGAAACAGTGTTGATAATGCAGGGATGTTTTAGCTGTTGCTGAGCAGTGGCTCAGCAATGCAAAGTGGCTCACACAGAGTCAAGGCCTTTTCTGCTCCTCACCCCACTAGTGAGTAAGCTGGGGCTGCATAAGAAGTTGGGAGGGGACACAGCTGGGACAGCTGATCCCTGCTGACCCAAAGGGATGTTCCAGACCATATGACATCATGCTCAGCATACGAAGCTTGGGGAAGACAAAGGAAGGGATGATGTTCAGAAAGATGGCGTTCGTCTTCCCAAGTGACCATTAGGGGTGATGGAGCCCTGCTGTCCTGGGGATGGCAGAACACCTGCCTGCTGGTGTGAAGTGGTGAATGAATTCCTTGTTTTGCTTTGCTCGTGTGTGCAGCTTTTGCTTCTTCTATTAAATTGTCTTTATCTCAACCCCCCCAGTTTTCTCACTTTTACTCTTCTGATTTTCTCTTCCATCTTCCAGTGAGGGGAGTCAGCAAGTGACTGTGTGAGGCTTAGTTGCCAGCTGGGGTTAAACCACAACAATCATGTAGATGGCCTTGTAGCTCCATCTATAGAAAACATGCAGTAGAAAGTGAGAAGAAGTGAATATCAGTATTTCAGAAGAAGAAGAAAAGACTATTTTCCTTGCACAGCTGATTGACTTAAAGAGGACTTGGAAATTGTTGGAAAAATGGGCAGGAGTGCATAGAGCAGGAGTGTGAAGTGTCTGAGTGGGGCTGGAAGAGGCTGAGGAGTACCTGAGATGACATTCCTCAGTCTTGAGATGGTAGATCAAATTCCAGTGTGTGTCTGCTCTACTTCCAGCTTGAAATAGAGAAACTGAACATGAGTGTCATGTGAAGCTGAATGAAGAAAAAGGCATGCGACATTTTTAATTGCCTTGTGGTTTTAGTTATTATTTGTCCTTATAATTTTGTCTATAACAGACCGAATGTGATTAATAATGTGATAAAACAAGTATTAAAGGCAGTATCTGTTACCTATACCAGTAGCTAGGGATGGTGGTCCAGCAAGCATAACTAAGCTTTCCCTTTCGAAATATAATTATTAACCAGTAATTAAATATGGAAATAATTTTCTCTAATAAGTCTTTTTTATTCTGGAATTAAATGCTGAGATGACCAAAGCAATGCAAGCTTTTCTCTGGACAATGTGCCCTGCCTTCTGCCCAGACATAGTTCAAATTATCAAATATTGAAAACTGGTATGTTCTTTTGTTAAACACGTGACAGGTGTTTGAAGGGGGAAAATGACTAGAGATGGCAAAAACTATGAAGCTTCTCAGACACTAGTAATAAATTGAAGTTTGCAAAAATCGTCAAGGTGTGATGTTAAAAGTGTTTCCCTTACAAAACACCAAATAATGGTGGTGCTGCTAGGACAGTAGCAGGCTGTAGCCCTGGAAGGCTTGTGCAACAAATTTTTTAAGGGGGGAAGAATAATGAAGGTATGAGCTCAGAGCAGGGACATTTATTTTTTGATGTTGCCTAGCAACTCAGAAAACAAAATTGTGATATTAATTGAAATACTATGAATTTTTAAACCCATATGTATTGGGGGGAGGAGGACAAGGAGACTAATCTCAACCAGTATTCAGGAAGGTATTTTTCAACTTCCAATTTCAGTGGCTTTTAGCTTTTTAGAAAATGAACAAAAGTAAAACCAAACAAAAAAAAAAATCACATCATTTGTAGTAAAACTTCCTGTGTTGATGCAGATTAGAGGTGATTTTCAGTTGGAAGAAGAAATCTGATAAGCAGCTTTCAGCTGGTAGAATGAAAAGCTACAATTTATGTATGTCAGAACATGCCTTAGGAAGTTATTTTCACAAACTTGCCCTTGATGAACTCTCCATAATAACAGTTCCATTTGAAGTGTCTAAATCAATTACTTCTAGAACCACTATTAGTATGTTTTGAATATCCTTTGCTGTCCCACACTGTCTGATAGCAACCTGCCTCATTCCTTTTGACACCTATATCTCTATTGAATTGTGAATCTCTGCCTGAGCAGGGCAATCTTACAAGACACTGTAGACATCACTGAAGAGATCCATGCTGAAAGAAAATCACTTCTCATTAAGGAATATTTATTTAAAGAATCTATGCTATTAAGTAGTATGGTTAAAAGTATCTTTCTTTTCTTTCCAAAACTCTTTTGTCCAAGGAAGATAATCTTGTGAATAAAAATAAATTCATATAATGGGATTATGCTTAATTTGTTCTCTGGCTAATTAAATCCTCTTATTTGTCAAACCTATTGGATAGAAATAATTCATGCTGTAAATAGCACAGTTTTGGTTCCCTGCCTTAGTAGGATTGGATGATCCTATCGCCAGTTAAAAGAAACAAAATAAAAAGCAAACAGTATTTGATCAATGGAAGTTTCCTACCAAGAGCTCACATGTAAAAGTAATTTATGGAAAAAAAGCCACCATCGGGTTGGCCATAGACTTAAACACTAGCAATCCTTAGACTTTATGACTGTCCTTAGGGCAAGCTGCTGGCTACAGCACACTTCTCTGACAGTCGCTTACCAGAACTGTTTTCGTCAGTGATAGGAAAAATACACAGGCAGTCAGCAGAGCTTGCTGCAGCAGATCTGGGAGGCTCTGAAATGGTCAGCTTAGAGCGTTATACCTGCCATGAGCGGTATTATGCATCCTCCCAGAGAGCTGAGTTCTGTGCTGGGGTGCCAGTGTGAAAACTCCCCTCACAGCCAGCATACAAGAGGGGAATTTTTCTCCTTTCTTGACTTTCAGAGGAGTCACATGTATCTCTCTAGAGCAGATGGCTTGGTGTGGCAGTCTTGCCTGAACAAAGCGCAGTCTTGCCTTACGTAGGACAGTAGGAAGTTTGCCATTTGCTCGAGCGGAGCAGCACAGCATTGTCAGCATGCACGGTCACACACGTAGAAGTCAGGAAGGTGTACAATTCTCTAGATTTCACTACAGATTAATTTAAAATAATTTTACAATATTAGGTATTATTTAAAATAATGTCTAGCATTAAAATATGGAAGTAATGTCTTATTCAGAGGCATTGTGCATCTAGACCACAAAAATGGATGCATTCATGCTGCCTGGATCCATCAAGCTGTCACATTGAAGAGTAGTGTCTTTGAAGACAATAGGACATCTCTTTTCTGGGCAGACTGGCTGTACGTGCAGTGACCTGATTGTGCAGGGAAATAGTCTAGAATAGCTGCTCTGTAATGGCTTTTCTGCAATGGTTGCCCATCTGGCCACTCCCCTTGCTGAAAGTGCCATTTTTCAATTTGATTCAGAAGTAAACTAAATTAAATTATAAAAAGGCATTTTTATTGCCGAATGTGCGTTTAAACAAGGGATTTAACGTGCAAGCCTTCCACTGTTAAATTTACTCACGATAACCCCCTCTTGCCCTTATTGGCAAGGCCTAAAAGCTGCTTGAGTTAAGTAAGCATGTTCTTCGGAAACAAACTTACTGTATTAAAGTATTAAGATGCTTCTCTCAGAATTTATTTCTCCTACTCTACTGAAGTCTGATATTGGATATTTTTGCAGCCAGATGGAGCTCAGCTTTCTTTATCTGATTGGTTTTTTGATTTTTATTTCTTTTAAAGTACTCTCATTTTAATATTCTTTGTACTGGTAATGGTGGAGGTTCTTTTAGTTTGCCTTTAAGTTATATATACAAAGGAGTGCTGGGTAGCTATATTACTGTTTTCCCAGGCAGTGTCTGCTTCTGGCAGTGATACTACCCAATCTTTAAAGTTAGTACCGAGGGTTTGTGTGCACACCAAGGCCACTGCTGGATCTTGTGCACCACATTGGGGGTGTAGAAAGTAAAAGGTGGCCCCTGCAGGGAGGAGTGGCCCCAAGCTGACCAGTGAGGGATTCCATCCCATATATGTCATATTCACATATCCATATAGTGAGGGATCATGAGGGCAAGCCCTTGCTTGCAGCTTCTTCCTCACCTCTTTAATTGCCAGCATCCAAGAAGGCCTCTGTCCATTCTGCCTTTGATCCCAATCTGTGTGTTCCTGAATCTGGTACCAGAATCCATCTCCTGAACACAGCTCCCATCTACTGCTGGGACTTTCCCATTGCCCGCTCCACAGTGTCAGCCATGATGGTGATGTAATTACCATTGGGAGGGGGTTGCATTTGATACTGGTTTTGTACACATTTTTGTATGTATATTACAGTTTTATTATTAATCCTTTCATTTTCATTAAAGCTGTTCTAGTTCCCTTTTCTAATCACTACGTCTCTCTCCCTTATTCCCTTCTCTTCCCCTTGATGAGGGAGAGGGGTTAACAGAGAGCATCTGCTATAGGTCCAGAGGGCTGCTCTGGCCCTAAACCGTGACAATACTAAAAAGTCAGGAAAATAAAATATAATGTTGGTGAAGAAAGAGTTAAGGAACTTCTTGGTTCCACCCCTGCCATTAGTTTGAGCCAGGAGACAGTTCCCCTGACTTGAATCCTGGATCAGCATTGTTGGCTGCACCGAGCGGTAATAGAGGAAAAAGAGAAATGTAAAAGTGATCTATAAGCAAGAATGTCTCTATATATAGAAGTTTTCCGTGAAGCACCAGACACTGTTTAAGAATTAATGGCAAATTGGCCCAAATCATGCAGTGCTTACAAACTACACTCAACTTGCTATTTCTGCTCCAAAGATACATTGACTTGTTTTCTTTGGAACTACACAACCAGTTTTGAACAAAAATGATCAGCTCCATTACATCCAGTACTGTTCCATTACATCCATGTATAGTGCTTTTTATTTATAATGTTGTATTTCTTGTTACTTAAGAATTATTGCACATCGTGTATAATACTTAATAAGCAGTGAAGCTAGTTGACTGTGCTGACTTGGGCAGGGGGGGAAGTAGATGTTACAGGATATTTGGAGAATAATGAATTAAATTGTAACACCTAGCCATGTAGGGAGGTAAGACCTCTCTTCCCTCTGAAGTCCTGCTCAGAGCTCCTGCAGTTGTAACCATGCTTGCACAAAAAAAAAAAAAAAAAAAAAAAGAATGCTGCTTGCCCTTACTCCATTTGCAGGCTAGTGGATAGGAAAGGGCAAAAAAAATCGAAGAAGTTCTTTACTCACTGCCTCTCTGTCTCCTCCCTTGCTTACAAGAGCAAGTATGTAAGGACACAGAAGGTAATTAGCTGCATTTTTAGAACAGTAAAATATCTTGTTTCCTGCTGTGAGGAAGATTCTGGGATGGGATGGGGAATTCTCAAGGCTGCACAGCAGTGAACTCTTGCTTACTCAAGGCAGCTTGAAACACAAGGAGCATAGTAAGTACAATGTAATTGGGGGTTTCTTGGTAGAAGGTCCAACATTAGTTATTACAGCAAGGTGTTGCATGTAGGGAGCTACAAGACAACTGCTTGGTGTTTATTGATAGTTGAAAAGTGACCAGGCTATTAGAACCTATAAAGGATGAAATAGGAGAGAGACCTGGAAATGCCCCAGTGGATTTGCAGAATATGGAAGGCGCATCAGTTCCCTCCAGTAATGCTGTGTTCACTTTTGGCTACTTGATCACACAAGAAACAATATAGGACTTTGTGTTTCAAGTGTTTCCACTAAAACCTGTTCTGCTATTGTGAAAAATTGAGTTCTTTATGCTCTTGATACCACCGTGCAGGAGGATGCTCTGTTTTATTAGGGGACTATTGGTAAGAGATGATGGAAGTATAAGAGGTGAGTTTATCACTGCAGTGTTGGACCAGGAAAGTATTAAAAATGGGAGTTGATGAGACTGTGTACTCATGGTTCCCAGGAATGCACACTTGGTGCTGTCCTGATGAAGGAACTTGGGACAGTGTCATTTAAAAAGTAATTCTTTTCTAGCTGTCATCACTTTTGTTTAAAGATGACCAATATCAGATATGTCTGTTACACTTTTAAGATTCTTAACTGTCCATAACAGAGAGAGGGAATTATATTTTTCTTTAGACCAATACATTTCCTTGCGTATATCCAGTGGCTGGCAAAAACGGGTGACCAAAATGAGCAGAAGACAAGCAATGAAACCTGACTGACCTTGTGCAATAGACTCTGTTGTTTGCTTCCATTTCAAATACAAGGATTCCTTTCGTTGCTAAAAGATGAGCAATCTGAGCTGCTGCTTGTTTGGCAGGATGGCAGCTGAGCTCTGTTCTCCACAATGAGTGCAGCCTCTGTTACCTTCTTGATCACTGCATTATGCAAGCAGAGTGAGGCATTAGAAGGATTGTGTTCATTAGAATGCAGTGTAATGTGAATAAGGCAAGTTGGACACAAGTTCCCCCTAGTGAGGGAATGAATAATAGCTTCTGCACAAGGAGATAGCTATAAAAATAGACTACGAAGATCATGAACTTTGCTAAAATACATGTGTTCTGCTTCTGTGTGAATTTCAAGGGCTTAAGAGATGGTAAGTATGGGAGGCATGATGAATTCATCACCCAGGTCCTTCCATTCTTTTTTTTTTTTAATCAGATCTTTTATCTCTCTTTGGAGATCTTGTTTCACATAGTTGCATATTTGAATAGTTGGTGTATATTCTCATGGTGTGAGGAAAACAATGTAGGAAAAAAATTACAAAGTTTATGTTTACAGGAGTTTTCTTACCAAATGGCATTTTAGGCACAAGACAGAAGGAGGTTTTGGCTTTATGGGCTGTTCTTCTTCTTGTGGTTTATGACTATTTGTAAGACATCTTTCCCAACAGTTCAGGTGTAGAAAATCTGAAGGGATAGTGACTATCCTAGTGGAGAAAATGAATCTGCTTTTCCTAGTTTTTTCAGAAACTTCACACACAACTGTGGACTCCTCCTGATAATCTTTCCCTAAAAGTGGTAAACTAATGGCTACATCAAGGTGTTCTGAGACATTTGCCATATGTGCAAATCTGTGTACATAGATTTTCATCCTTTTGGTGCTGTGAATGAAAACTCCTTGTCTTGTGTGACATTCTTTATTTAATAACATATTATTGCTACTCTGTACAGACTGGAAATGATACTTGGAAAACTGAAAGTTACATCTGTGATTCCTTTTCCCTGTTGCTCACAAATTCAGTTTGGTTGCAAATACGGAGTCACTGTCTGGTAGTAATAGCCACCTAGATCTAGAAATTCTCTCAAATGTTATTTTTCTAAATCTTTCACTATATGCAGATGTGTTTAGTATTAGCCAAGGACAGTGGACTTCAAGGGTGTACTTAGACAGGAAAAATCAGTAACATAGAAATGCCTGGGTTGGAAGGGACCTCTAGAGGTCATCTAGTCTCATGTAGTAGTAGAGAGGATATAAATACTCAGCAAAGCCATTCTCACGTGTACAGGCTGTGTACAGATGAATAATCTAAGGAACGCAGTGGAAATCATCAGGATCTCAGTGCTATTAAAAAACCAAAACAGCATCTTCTCTCTGTGTTTCACTGCTGAGTGTTCGGACAACTGCCATCCACAAATGCTCACGCTTAGTCCTGAGCGACGTCTGATGAAAAGCAACTGTTTCAGGAATTACATGCAGGAGACTATTCAAAGGAAAGGGAATCACAAGATGCAGCTTACCTGTAAAGTGAGCATTTGTAGCTGAGTGAGGGAAACAGAGCATTCTGTTCCCAAATTCACGTAGAAATACAGAGCTGTGCTACAGGGGTGCAATCTCTGTAGGGGAACAGAGTGAGTTAATGCCCTTTGTTACAGCACCCATGGGAGATAGTAAGGCAGGCCTGCAGCTTTGGGAAACGCTGCTTGGTGCCAGGGGTGGCTTCCCAGTGGTGGCTCCCAGTGTCCAGATCAGCAATTTTGTGTTTCTTTCAAAGTCAATAAATAGGGGAGCAGCCTACAAGCCATACTGGATATGTAACATCAGAAACTAAGGTGATTTTCTCCTACAGCCCAAGAATCGGGTCTAAATGAATTACAAAAAGGCATGCAGCTGATTCAGTTGTAAAGGTTTTTGTAGCCCAGTTCTTGCAACAAAATTTATCTTCTGAAAGTAGAACAGCTCTCAACTAGCACAGATTGTCAATCTGGACTACTTAAGAGTTATGTGAATTTAAAAATGTTTTAAAATTGTCAATCTTACAGGCTCACAGAATCACAGAATTTTGAAATGGTCATTTGGTAATTCTAAAAAAATCTTATTAGATTTCTTTTGAGAAACATGTTTGAAAAAACTCAGCATCTATTACCAAACTGTATTCCTAGATGAGTACATACTCTAAATGAGTACATATTCTGAATGATTAACATTGCTGAGTCAAAGTGATGGTGCAGCATTCATAAGCTTGTTTCTGTAAAGGAAAAATAACATTTTAAGGAAGTATATTCTTCAGTCTTCTGGAAGTTGACAGCCAGAGCTAATAGAAGGGTGGCGTGCAGAAGTCACGTGCGGCCTGGGAGATGTGTTATCTCTTGAAATACCATTTTTAAGTGGGATGTCTACATATAATCAGCTTCAGGAATATCCTTCTTCAAAAAAAGGGAGTCTCTATTACAATAATTATTTTCTTTTAACCCTTTTTGAAGAC
>JANHGN010007254.1:44644-61769 GCA_024605025.1 Megaceryle maxima | reverse complement strand
AGCTTCAGGAATATCCTTCTTCAAAAAAAGGGAGTCTCTATTACAATAATTATTTTCTTTTAACCCTTTTTGAAGACTTAGTAGTTTTATTTAATCTGAGATGGTTTTTGAGTACAAAGCTTCTGACAAGGCCGTGCGGATGACAGCTTCCAGGAGCTCTCAAATGCTCATGACAAAAAGACACAATTTCCCACTTAACAGCAATGAACACAGCCCCTGCAGCACATTAGTATGTTGTGTTACTGGTTGCTTTTCTGCTTGTTTGCATGGGAAGGTGTGAGTATAGCTGTAACACCTTCTTACAATCTTCTACATTTACAGGGACATGGCTGAAGAGTAGTTTGGGCCTTGTACAACAAGAAGGAAATCAGTTGACTTGGACATATATTGCACCTCAGCTGGGCTACTGGGTTGCAGCTATGTCACCTACTATCCCAGGTAAGATGGAATTGAATTTTATTGATATTTGGAGCATTGGGGAATTATTTATTTGTATAAAATGTTTATATTTTTCAGAATGACCTCATCTGAGATGCCACAGCTTGATCAATAATGGATTATTAGAAAACAGAAATCTGAAAGTAAAGGGCTAAATTCTTTTGGTGATTGTGGGAGGCAACCCTTGTGCTCTGAGGGTCATTTCAATCTCTGAGTCATTTCAAAGGAAAACTTTTTAAAGTGTTCCTGCTTTGATGCATTTATGTAACTACTGCCTGGTAGAGCCATTGCTAGAAAACGGGGAGTTATAAAATCCATGTATTGGTGTTCCAGCACGTAGAAAAATCCGTGTTGTGAAGTAGAAATTTCACAGGAGTTCCCCAAACTTTTATAGAAACTCCCAAAGAAATGGATTCACCTAAGACCAACATCTTCCCGGGTTAGATATTTACTAATGCATTGATTGATTGATTGATTGATTGCAACTTGTTTTTTCTTTTATGCTGAAGATTCCAGTTTTGCACGCTTTGTATCATCTGTATGACTCATTAATTTACACCATGAGTAATTTAGCATAGAAGTTCTAGGAAGTGTATTAGCAGTGGCATTAGTAGGTGAGCTGACTGGTTGCCATCTGCAAGCCTTTTGGCATAAGTGTAGAAAATCCCTTTGAACTAGACATTGTATGTCCTGTTGTGCCTGCTGCAGCTTGCTCTTCCTTTTTTTCTGGCTCTGGCTGCTTCAGATTTCTTAGTGTTGGTTCTTCAACCACCAATAATCAGAGATACCTCTGTGTATAAAAGAGCCAGTCAATCAAAACGAAAAGTCCTCCTCATACAGATTGTCTTTATTAGGTTTTCTGGATGAAAACCAAATACAGTAGGAATGAAAACATGCTTGCTTTGGCTGTGTAAGCTAAATAAACTATACCTAACCAACAAAAGAAACTCTAACATGAGGACTGTTTTTAAAGTCTCCTTGTATATGCCATGAAGTTTCATGATATGCAAGCTTTTTATTTGAGAAAATGTATTACATGAAACTGATGGAATATTCAGCTGATTCACTGCTGAACAGCATTTAGAGGCAGGTGCAGTTCTGAATAAGCTATCGAACTTAATGGAATTTTACAAAATAATTGTACTTTAGGAAAAAGCAGCTGCACTGAGCCAAACATTTCCTAGTACAGGTCTGTCCCAGATGGCAAGGAAGTTACGATACACATGAAATTGTGCCTGTAACTCTTAAAGGGAGAAGGCTTATTTGTCCTTGCAGTTTAACTTGTATGGCAGAATTTCTACTTGTATTTTACTTTTCCCTTTTTTGAGGGCTAGATCTGGGTTCCTAAAACTTTGTTGCAATGGGAGCAACATTTGCATGAAAAACTCATGTGATTTATTTCTTCTTTTTGCTTAATGTCCTGAAGCAACAGTATCAATCAGTTATGTAAAGATAGTGTCAGGACAGAATGTATATATATTTTCCAAATGCAATACTTGATGTTCTTTTTAATGAGGTTAATATCTTCTTGCTTACTTCATCTCCTCATTGAAACTATTTGATTTCTTATCTCAAAAAATGGACAAAAATTAGTTTTGTATTCCTAGCAGTGTCTCTGCAAATCACTCAAGATCCACAGATCGAGGTTTTACAAACTTCATGATCTACAACCTCAATGGTGGACAAGTTTGCTGTCCTTCACAGTACATGCATGTTACTCTGTCAGCTGGTGCTGTAGCTCCTTGCCTGCAGATGAAGATTTGAGCCTTTATTTCAATATCATGATAAGGATTTTACAAACCAACAGGGTTACACATTCATAATATATGTTAGAACATTTACGAAGCATTATTGAAACATGGAGTTGCAACACTGTTTCACTAGTGGCCTATTTTTTAAAGCTCCTGAAGATCAGCCTGGCTTGGTTTGATCTAGACTGCAGAGCCAGAGCACCAACACGTTGTTCCAGTGAGTCCTGTACTGTACTGTGTGTACTGTTTAATGCCAAGCACCACAAATGTTGTTAAAGAGAAGTTGTCGGCCGCAGTGCTGATACACGCATTATAGTGCTGGAAGATGCTGTGATGGCTTTTGTCCCGTGATGAGAGCTTTCATGCTCTCTGTCAGCATCAGGACCTGGAAGGCAGCATTCACTGATGCATGCTCCCATTGAAACTAACTGCTTTTACACAGAGTGATCTGTTTGGACTTGCAGTCGTGAAAACCAGCACATGCTTTCTCAACACCTCACTCCCTTCTACAGAGATGGTCTGCTCAGTATAGACACCAGGGCCATGAGCAGCAGTGTTGCTCACTTAGCACCCTGATAACAAGGGAAAATCCCTGTCTTTTGTTGAAGTGTTGTTCCTCTTCCTGTTTGCAGGTTATTACAGGTCTAAATTCTCTTTTCTGGCCTTCTAGGTCCCGTTGTAACACACGACATTACCAGCTATCACACAATGTTTCTTTTGGCAATTTTAGGAGGGATGGCTCTCATACTTCTAGTCTTGCTGTGTCTGCTTTTGTATTATTGCAGGTAAGATTCACCGTCCTGATTACTTAGTTAATTTTGGAAATATAAGCTTATTTGTGCTCCTGAAATTAAAAGCTTTTGTATTGAAACATTTTTACTTCGGGGGAAAAAAAAATACAAGCAAGCAAGCACTTGAAGAAGAAAGGAGAGCAGATTTCTTGTGTCCCTAGTTACATGCAGCATATGCAGTCCCTGCCTTATAGTAGGATGGTAGTTGAATGGATCACACACACCTGTGCCTGTGTTTTCCTTGTAAGATGTTTTAAAACCTCCTATTGAACATGGCCATAGGTCCAAGATCTCTCTCGCTGGACCCGTTTTGCATTTGCTAGTGACCTTTCTACTAGTCTTAGATTAAAATGAATGGTAAACTTTTATCAGCAAGTGTATATTCCTAAGTGATTTTCTGTGTGCCATCTCCAGACATTTGCTCCAATTTGTAATTGGTGCTTGAGATATTTCCCAGTTGACATTAGTTATTCTTTAATTTTATCTTCGCTGCTGGGATAAGCTTTTAATTGTTAGGTTATGTAATAAAAGCTCAATTCCCCTAATACTAATCACTGCTTAGAATCTCCCATTAAGACACACTTGCTGCTCTTGTTTCGGTGTACAACAGTCATAAATGTGTAACTTCTTTTGTTAACGGCTTTTGTAGAAGAAAATGTTTAAGACCACGTCAGCATCATAAGAAACTGCAACTTTCAACAGCACTGGACACTTCTAAAAAGGATCAAGCAACGTCAATGTCTCATATAAATTTAATATTTTCACGTCGTGAGTCAGAATTTCCAGGTGGGTTGTCTGTTGCTAGCAATGGACACACTGAAAACTCAGGTGCAAAGGAATTAATCAGTGCTGTCCACATGGAGATGGTATCACCCAGTGGAGAAGCAGATATGCATACACCTATGCTCAAACACTCATTCAGTACTTCCCAGGAGTTTAGCTCCCGAGAGGAACTGCTCTCTGACAAGGAGAAAGACAAGAGCAGAATTTCCTTGGATGACCTGACTCCCAGTGGGTCTCTAAGAAAAGACTACCACAAATCAGCAGATAGTTTTCCTTTAAAGACAAGAAAATCTACAGAAACAGCTGAAGGGTATGAGTCCCCTATCAAAGATGAGTATAGGAGAAGTTACAATGCTATGCTGTCTCAGCCTTTATTTGAAAAGCAAGAGAGAGAAATTCAAGTATCTATGAACCATATTGCTACTGGAAGTAAGTACAATATTCAGGAACAAATATACCCTACACCTTCAGCCCCTGAAAAAGAGCTGCTGGACTGTAGACCTACTGATTGTATGATGTCTCGTTCAGTTGATCACCTTGAAAGACCTACATCTTTCCCTCGACCAGGTCAGTTGATCTGCTGCAATTCTGTTGACCAAGTCAATGACAGTGTTTACAGAAAAGTTTTGCCCGCACTGGTCATCCCAGGTCATTACATGAAATTGCCAGGAGAACACCCTTTTGTTAGCCAGCCGCTGGTTGTCCCAGCTGACCAGCAGATTGATATAGAAAGACTTCAGGCTGAGCTTCCTAACCCTCATGCACGGCTTTTTCCACATCCCCCACAACAGCTGCAACCCCAACAGTTGGCATCCCAAGCAATATCTCAGCAACATTTGCAAGATGCAGGTGCAACTGAGTGGAGTCAACAGAATGCTTCCATGTCTGAATCTATTTCCATTCCTGCCTCACTTAATGATGCGTCCCTGGCTCAAATGAATAATGAAGTGCAGCTTCTCACAGAAAAGGCTTTGATGGAATTAGGAGGTGGAAAGCCATTGCCTCATCCTCGAGCATGGTTCGTTTCTCTAGATGGACGTTCAAATGCTCATGTTAGACATTCATACATCGATCTCCAAAGAGCTGGTAGGAATGGGAGTAATGATGCCAGTTTGGACTCTGGTGTTGACATGAATGAACCAAAATCTGCCCGAAAGGGAAGAGGAGATCATCTGTCTGCGCCACAGAGTCACCCGCCAGTGCAAGAGCACCAGCAGAGAGAGCGGAAGATTTCAGACAGCACAGCTTATACACAGCTTGTGTACTTGGATGATATGGACCAAAGTGGCAGCGAGTGTGGGACAGCAGTTTGTAGCCCTGAGGACAATGCTCTACGATGCCTACTAGAAGGCACTAGTAAGAGAAGTGGTGTGCAGCTGCCCAGCCTGCAAGAGGAAACAAGAACTGTGGATACCAAACCAGAGCCATTAACTAGTCCTGAACATGGAACATCAGTTCAAGATGATGAGGAGGATGAGGAGGATGAGGAAGATGACCAAGGTGAAGATAAGAAGAGTCCTTGGCAGAAACGGGAGGAAAGACCACTAATGACTTTCAATCTAAAGTGAGCTATTGTGAAAATCCACCATTCAGTGGAATATAAAATTGCCAAATATCCTTTCTGTGGAAGTGCTTGATTATTATTCTTTTTTCCTTTTTTTTTTTCCTTTTTTCTTTTTTTATTTTGTTGTGGAGAGAAAAGAGAAAAATAAACTGTGGTGAGCAACATTTGAAAGAACTTAAATGCATTACTGTGTAAATGTTAGAAAAGAATTAAAATCATTCCTCTGATTTAACGGCTGCCTCCAGTGAGATAGCTGAACAAAGAGTGTGATTGTTATTCCATATACTTGATATTGGTCATCCAGGATGTTGAAAAAAACTGACAAATTGTTTTGGTTGGTTTATGACCTCAATCTCCTTATGAATGGGAGCTGGTAGAGCTTTTGTTTTGTAGGCTAATTTTATGTTGATAATGCTACTGAAAGTATCTTAAAAACAAGAGTTTGACACATGGTGTCCAAAATGTGCATTATCTCAATGAAAGGCTATGCATTGCTGCTTTTAGTAATATTTTGCTTATACTATGCTTTTCTTAATTTTACAAGTCGGTTGTAAACATTGTACGTCCTTTATTATAAACTACTCAGCAATTTATTTTAATGTAAAACTGCAGGAAACTTGAGTAGCATCCCTTAGCATTGAAGCCTTTTTATGAAACCAAACTGAACTTTGTGTCGACTAAGATTCCTCCAATTCTGGTCCCATTTACTCAAAGTGCCTTTTTTACAGTAACAATGAACAGTCCCTTCTTTTGCTAACTCCTTTTAATTGACCCCATTTGGGATTTTGTAAACTTCTGAACTTCTACCTTTTATTTTAAGCTGCATGCCAAGAGTCCCATTTTGTGCTGAGCATTTCTCATTTCAATACAGTGTATTCTGTAGCTATCATGTATATTGTGGATTCTGTTTAGCCAGGGTAGACTTAGAAGACATTTTAAAGGGCCCAGAGTAGCCAAGAAGATAGTTTCATTGACTGTATATATTGTTAGTTTCCTCTGGAATCATATGAGCTAATCATGCTCATATAAAATGGACTATAGACCGAGCGAGTGGACTGAATGTGTCTAGAAAAATTTTGGGAAAAAAAATGTACTATCCAAAAGTGCCAGAATGACTCTTCTGTGCTTTCTCCATACAGAGCTGCTTGGTTATCCAAAAATTTTAATTGAAAATAAACTGCAAAAAGTATCTTTGTGGATTTTTTTTCCTCTGTTTGTGGTCATCACATTATTTTATGTTATTTAATAAGAAAAATACTTTTGTTTCTCTTTTGCTGTGCATATATTTATTTTTCTGTGATTTACTAATACACTTTCTTAGGCAGTTCTCATGAACTTCACTCAATACTGAAACGTAGACCCCTTTTCAGAAAAGCATCCTCCCCATCTTGATAAATACGTAACCATTTGCTTAAGTATTACTGAAGACTTTGGAAATTAAATCCTGGTATCACCAAAATTCTCTATGGAGTCATACTTCCTGGGGGACCAGTTTTCTTTCTGAGATTTCTGCGGGTACTCGCACTTCTCACTTCCTCGTGAATTGGGTTCAAAGAAGGGAAAGCATGTGACTTCCACTACTGTGGAATCCATCACATACATTTGGTTTATCATGCTTCATTCAATTATTTTTATGTAGCATTAGCAGCAGTCATGCTTAATAAAGTTAATTATGTCATCTCTAAAGTGATTAGAGAAAGTGGCTTATAGTTTCTATTTAATTTTTAATAATAAGCCCTGATTCAGATTCATTGCTGGTTTTTTTTCAGTAGATTTCAAGGTTTTCTTAGGAGGCCAGCATTGTAAACTGAATGGCTTACCTAGGAATCTGGGCTCAAGCCACGAACCGAATCCCTGTTTCCTAGTTCCCAGGCCAGTGCTCCTCTCCATCCACAAAACCACATCACCTGTGTTTTGCTTTGATTCATGTTTGGAAGTGGTATATGTTGTAAAAGAAATCTAAAATAATATTTGTGGCGTGCACTGAATATTGAAATCACCATATTAGCAGTAAGTTGTATTTTACTCATCAGAAGCATTCCAGGTCCTTTCCTGTTCTGTTTAGGAATTTTGCTGCTGACCACAAGTGAACTGGCTCTGGGGTCTGGGTTACTTATTGTCAGTCTGTGCAAGGTCACTGAACAGAAAAATACTACTTTAAAGGAATAGTATTTATCAGATGTCAGTAAGTGCTGGTAATACAGTGTCACTTATTAATCAGAATGATGCATCAAGTAAACATTCTGGTTAAAATATCCGTGTACTAGAATTATTGTGCTATTTAATTTTCAATTTTCTGTTGTCTTAAATCTGTCATTTTTAATTATATTCTTTTCCAGATTCCTTTGCAAAGTTTCCATCATTATTATCTTGTAAAGTGAGATTGTTGCTATTAAATTGCAGTGGTTTGTTTATTTAATTGTGTTGGTTTTATGTTCAAAACACATGGCTTGATGATCCTAATACAGCAAACATATTTGAACAAACACAATGTGGGTATTTTGCAAATATTCTATAAAATGGGATTTAATTTTTTTTTTTTTTAAATTCCTGTGGTATCACCAGCCATACAGTAGTTTGATTTTGCAGAATATATAGTTTATGAAATGTAATTCTCAGTTTATCTGACACATCTGAGCCACAGGTTAAACAAAACTGGAACAGAGCAACACAGATCAGATAATGGTTTGAGATTAGAGTGTGTTAATTGTACACACATTGCCTAATCTTACAGCCCAGCAACAAGTCCTGCATTTTAATTTTCAGAAACATACCAAGGAAGATAGTTCAATAAAATATTAAAAAAATGTGTTGCTTATATTTTGCAGTTGCATAGCATACCAATAAAGCTTATAAAATGTAGACACCAAAGTATAACTTGGATAGGTCTTGACATCAGCAGCTCCAAGGGATCTTAGTCCATGTAGAAGATAACCTAGAAAAGCAGTTGTTTTCATATTTTTTCAATGACAAGTATTAGTGAGGAAAAAAAATGCAGAAGATTGTAATGACAAAGCTTACAAAAGTAATGAAAATATGTTGGACTTAAAAAAAGTACTCAGAACAGGTTTTCAATTAAACTATCAGCAGTGAAGATTTTCAAATGGATAATGAGTGAAAGAGTAAATATATTTTTTATATCTTTGGTTGTATTATCCAAAGTCCATTCATATCATGGAGCCTATGGAATGTTAGGACTGTTGGGAGTTGGTACCCTCATTAAGAGTCCATTCACTTCATGGTTGTTCCCCAGCTCCCACCCTGTTCCTGCTGAAATACTTTCTTCTCAAAGCTTAAGACTGTCTAAACTAAGCGCCTTGACTTACTGTGATTATGACCTCATTATTTGATTAAATGCTTTGTCAGGGTACCAGCATGCTAAGCCCTCTACAAATATTGGGCAGTGGTGGGGAACGGTTCCTGCTTCAGAGCATTTGCAATCTAAGACATCACACAAACACAAAATTATGATACTGAGCTTAGATAAGAATCTTACAAAGAAGCCTCACTATTTGGAAATTGCTTATGACGCTTTTCTCTCTTACAGGAAGGACCTGAGTAGCTTTAGTAGAGTGAATTAAGCACTCTTGAAATACCTTGAACAGTATTTTCATTGTCTGCCCTCATTCTATCAATGAATGTTCTGGAAGACCAATTTTATTTCACTATCCTTAACGAGCATGGCTGAAATTGGTAAGAATTTACATGTCCCACGTAGGGTTTAGCCTACATAATAGTACAGGTGTAAATGAGTACGTGTTGGATTAGATACTTTCTCTAGGAAGGCCTCTAGGGAACCAAGAAAGAGATTTTTTTTTTTTTTTCCTTAACCATCAAAGAATTCATCTGAGGATTAAAATTTCTTATAGTACCTCTTAAACTATCAATAGGCTGCAACCTGGGGTGTGGGGCATCCATCTGATAAATCATTGGACTTGTTTGAATAAGAAGAAGGTCAGTTTGTAAAATGTGTGGGCAACAGGTAAGGGTTTTTTTGAATCAGTGCTGCCATTTGGGTCTCTAGTATCTAGTTGTTAAAGCCGGAATACCTGCCACCTGGTGGTTAACTGTTTCTCCATGGATAACTGTGTATAAAACAGTTTATCATTTCAATATAACCACAGTTTATAACTTCAGTAACACCAGTAGGCAGCTGGCACAAGATCATGAGTTGCTTCATGGGCCTGCTGTCACTCCAAGTGCAGAGGTCCCCATCAGCTTGAGAGACCTTTCCCAGCATCTTAGCTGGGGCAGTATTCAGCATATAACACTGATGGTGGTGTAGTGTATTCAAGTGTAAATGTGCCTGTTTTCTCTCACCTCCTGAATAGCACCTTGGTTTTAGGTTAAAGTTAAAACAATTTTAATTGCTAATTGTTTCAAAAGTTGAGAAAAATAAGAGCAACTCTCTTCCTGCTCCTCTGCTTACGGACAAACGTAAGCTGGCAGGTTAAGTGCAAACCTTACTCATATATGTCGATGTATATATATATATGATTCCATGATACATGTCTGATATTTTTATTTCCAGGCTGCAAACCATTTGGAATTGGAGCTTCATGTAGACAAGCAGGCGGCAGCCAAGTACCATTTTCAGACTAGGGGAGCATTTTTTCTTAATGTTACTCATATAATTCCAACTGGTAAACTAATGCCAGGTACTGTCTTCTATTTGACAGTAATAACAGAAAAGGTATCTAGTTCTTTTTAGCACTAATCCCAATTATTAGTTTTGCAAAAATGTGGCACCTGGTTTATTACCACTTGTACCAAGTACTTCTTGTTTTATTGATGTGCTTTTTTTTCTAGGAATAAACAGTGCCAGTTAGTGTGTTTGATCATTAAATAGCTCTGCTGCCTTGAAAACATACAGCCGCATGGAAGGAAAATGTGATGACAACAGGGAGGTACAAATGAAATACTTGTTTACAGTTTATTTGTATAATTTTGGAGAAAAGGACTTCATGTTCACATGACTGGAGATACGGACTCGTGAATAAACCCAACTGAGGAATGGTCCTGCAAGTTTTATATTATAAATGTAAGAAATGGTGTTTGAAATACTGCTGTGGGATGAGAAATCCCACTGTCACAGGAATGAAGGGCTGGTCCTGCTGCAAGAGATGTTGGGCATCAAAGGTGGAAGAAATTATTTTAAAGGGCTCCTGTTACAAGCATTGTTTTTTTAATTGGTTTTGGTGATTTAGTGGTTGTAGGGAGTTTAAAAAAGCCTCAGGATTGTCTTCTCCCCTACCCTCATCAGATTTTTACAAGCGCAGTCCCAGCAGTGTTGGTCCCTGAGCTTCTCTCCCTAGAGAGAAACCCACTGTTGTCCTACTCCTACCCTGGAGCTTACAGCTCTGGCTGTGGCATGTGCACCACAAGCTCCTCCAGGTACATTCTGTTCCTTACACATTTCTTCTGGACATTTTCTATCAATAAGAGAAGAAGTTGGAACCACATCTGAAACTCAGGAAAATCTGCATGAAAAGAAAGTAACATAGCAGAAGATTTGCCCACATACTAGCCTTACCTACATAGGGCAGGGCCTTTCTCCCAGTATCCCCTGCCCCTGGAGATGAGAGCAGTACTGGCTTCCTGCTCCCGTCTTCACAAAATGCCCCTTCTAGAAAGCCAGCCCCCTGATTCCACCTTCAGTTTTGTGCCATGCTGTGAGGCCAACATTGATGGGACGTACAGCGTCACACTCTAATGACATTTCAGTAAAGCTTGTTTCAGGTGTTGGTGAGGATGAGTTTTCTTAAGCCATCTGCATTTTTGTGTCTGTTGCATTAGCTTTACCTTGAATTTATCACCTCATAATCCTATATGAAAGAACACAGTAACAATGAGGGAAGCGGAACGTGATGGCCAAGTTCCCCCATATAAGGAGTGGTTTTCTTTTGAGAGCTGGATTGGTCTCTTATTCCTTCAAATCAGCAAAGCATACCTACGTAAATGTACGTGTGTGTGCATGCATGTACGTGCACACGTATGTATACAAATGCATTTAATATAAAAGCTGGCTTAAACGCTAGTTTCAGCATTTCGACATGAAGCTATTGCAAAGTAAAAGTTGCTCACCTAGGCTGACTGGAAGAACTGGCATAAGAGCTCATGAAGGCTTGTCTTAATTAACTTAATTGTCTTTGTGGTCTGACACTGCATGGCCAAAGCCATGCTTGATGCTGAGTTTCTAATGTGCCTCTGCCCCTGACTTCCTTGTGATTTATTTACACTTGCCTACTAGCCTAGACCTGATGTCTAAATTTTGCGATTAACACTTGTCTAATGTCTATATTTTAATTCATTTACTCTGCAATTGTTGCAACTTTTGACAGAGGCTTTTCTTTCGCAGAAAGTTGTATAATTCTGAAGGGTAAAATCTTAATGTAAAATTGCCAAAAATTCTGCATAGAAATGGAAAAATTAGAGTCTGGTTTCTCATTTTCTTCATGGGGAAGACATTCTGTTCATTAAATACTCTCTTAATTCAGTTTAACTCTCCATGCAGTAGGTGTGCATCCTGAATAATGCTGTTAATCTGCTTCTGACCACACAGAAGGTATGCAGAACCCTTATTGGCATTATCCGATTATCTGATCTCTAAGTTAATGGGATACTGCTTGTTGGAGCAACCTTCAGAACATAGGAAATTATGTTATGTTTGCTACTATGGAAATGTGGGAAATACAGCATCTACCCAGAACTAACAACACACTGTCCCTGAGCAGGTTGTCATCACAAGAAACATTCTGTTTGTCACAAAATACCATTCTCATACAAGTTCTGCTTGTCTTTAGACTGAAGTTTCCCAAGACTGGAAGAGCACCTTTCCAAATAAAAGTGTTTGTGCTAATGGAAATAATTAATGAATACTAAAGTATTTGAGAGACATGGCATTTTTTGGGGGATAGACAGACTTTTAGGTTTTTGATTTGGAGATTGGACGTGCAGAAATAACTGCTGAGTACTTGTCAGAGCTGCAGCGCTAGTGTCAACACCTTGTCAATGAATGTGCCTCCACTAGTTCTTCACATATATAGTTTGAGAAGGATCTGAAAGAGTTAGAAAAAAAAACAAACATAGGCAAAATACATATATACTTGTAATAATCATAATTTAAAAGTCAGTTCTCATTATTAAATATATTTAACTTAAAACATGATGTATTTGTTTCTTACCTTTTGGGGATAGAGACCCTAGGAAGAAAGGATCTGCAGTGCTGGAACCAGTTTGAATCTGTGTTTGATCAAAGTCTTGAATCCTGTTTCCAACAATCATCAAAATCCGATGCTTCAGAAAACTGAGGAAGAAGTCTCTAGTAGCAGTAATGAACCCACAGAATAACAGTCTTCCTGTCCTTATTACTTATGCCCCTAAGTACAAGGGTTTGTATTTATCATACAGTTTTTAATGCTACTGTTTTCACTATGCATGTAAATGTCTAATCCTGTTCTAATGCTGTATAGCCCACGGCTCTTGCTGAGGCAGGCACCGGCATGGAGAAGGAGATGCTTCAGTGCAAAAGGAAACAGGTAAAGTGTGGTATGAACTGCCTTTTAAAACAGAATTCAACAAAATCTTGAATGTCAGAGTGCAGCAGAAAGAGTGGGCTGTTTCAGGAGTGCTTGTCCCCCAGTTTGAACAGTGCAGCCAAGACAGGCCAGCAGCAAGTGGGCTGTAGGAGACAGGCAAGGCTGCAGCTCAGCAAGTGTGGTATGCAGTGGGAGGCTAACGTAAAGTGGGTGAGACAAACCATAAAGATCAGAGACATGATTTCACATGGATACAAATGTGCAGCACAGGATCACAAACTCATTTCATTCCCTAACCATTTCTACCTCTTCTGTTGTTAGCTGTGACAGCTAAGTAGATGTGTTTTGGTGCATTTGCTCGGTATATTCTGAATGCACTGAATATTGAGAATCTATATTCTCTTACAGGACTGAAGAAGGAAGTAGTTGAAGTTCTCAGCATAAGAAGCAGACAATAAAATAATAAATAAATCATTGTGAGGTAGTACTAGTAAGCACTTGTATAAAACAAAGCCTAAGCATATTTGTTTGCTCCATAACTTTTTAAATATTTATTAGGAAGATAGAGAAAACCCTAAACTATTAGCTAATTTTGAAATTGGATCCGTTTTGTTACAAGATTACAAAAAGTTCACACCAAGTTGGTTTGTTGGTTTTTTTTTTTTTTTCAATATCAAATCCATTTAAAAATATAAATGCCATGAACATTTCGATGTGGTGTGTAAAGGTAGAAGGCCTATGACTGCATGAAAATCTCAGGTTCTTCTCTTTTGCAGTGTTTAATACTCAGAACACACAGGCTAAGCAGATGATGCCAATAGTCTGAATGCTCTGTTACGTACCAGTGGCTCCCTGGGATGTAATTAATACGTATCACTAGGCAGGTAAACAAGTCTGGACTATGCCTGGCCGCTTGAGGGAAACTTATCTATGACTGGCTGGCTTTATTCAGGGGCAGGAGAGCAATAAGAAGAAGCACATGACCCTGATCACATTCTATGCAGCCTCACTTGATAGTTCAGAGCCCTGTACAGACCTGGGAGTTAAGGCTTCCCGGTCCTCAGCATTTCTTCCCAAGCTCAGATGTCTCCTCCCTTGATAGCCTAGGGTTTTTCTGAACTCACGTCCGCCACTGAAATGCCCAAAATATCTGAGAGTTTGTAGGGCTTTGTTTCGAGTCCTGGATTTTGCTGTGGGAATCAGCTATTAAAATGTTAAGTAAGTCCATTTGTGGATCTGGGACTATTCCCATATAATTATGTTCAGTGTTGCTCAAAGCCTCTCGGAATTGTAAGCAAAGGTTAATTTTCTGTAGCCACAACAGACCTGTGACTGCAGCTGTTACCGGAAGTAGAGGAGAGACAGAACATGGGAAAAGTAGGATGGTGAAAGATCCAGAAGGCTGGAATTCATGATGATGTAGATTGTCCCCTGTACACTGGTCTGTTCCTTAGTGGCAGACAGTGGTGAGAGCAGCTAGGTAGAGCTACAGCCATTAAAATACAGTGACCTTTCTCTCTTTCTTCCAGTTTGTTGCCATAAGCAACTGGTTATTTTGGCTACATCTCACAGCAAACCTAGAGTCACTACTAAAGCTCTAAGGAGACCTATGAAAATAATCAACCAACCAATAGATAATTCATGAAATGCTTCAATTATTTTAATTGATTTAATGATAGGCTGTTTAGTATTGGTTGAAGTGTATCTCCTGATTAGGAAGTCTATTATCCTTTTTTATTCATTTTTTAGCTTTTGTGTAAAATGACTGTGCTTTCTTCTTTTTAACCTTCATAAAATAAAAGGCTTTTATCTTCCCCATACATCTAGGAAGAAGTCTTTTTAATCAATTAAAACCAGTAAATCCATACCTTCACAAACACAGGCTCTTTACTTGGTAAGTTTAATACGAAATATATCTGATAGCTTTTGATAGTCTGCTCAGACTAGTGTGAGTGTGTGGGTTATGTCTGCATCACTTATATACAGCAGTTTGGAGAGTTCCTGGACACACCCACTTGCGATAACAGAGGTCTTGGAAGTACAGATGCCCACAGACCCCCTGTCTGGTAACTTCAGAAATGCAAAGCTACAGGGAAAATCCCCGATGTAGGACAGGTGCATACCTCTTGCTTCTGGTCAACTTCTCTGTCTGTGGTATAAGCAGAAGTTGCACGTTCATGTAACACAAAGCACAACTTAGTGTTGTCACTTGGCCTTGTAACAGTCAAATCTGGAGTATAACCTCAGTTGTGCCTTTCAGGAGATAAGCTGCAATATCCCTAAACATATTTTTCATGCATGCTATAAAGTCTAGAATAGCAGCCGTTCTGCATCCCCACTCCTCCCATCACTCTTCCAGGGACACCTAGCAGAGGACAGCAAGTGGTAGCTTGGTGGGAGACATACATATTGCCTGTTTAATCATCACTGTGAACTGCAAAAGTATGGATGCAGGCTTCCTATACTGCATCTCAACAAATTGAGGAAAATTGCAGTTCAGGACAGAAGATGGTTACCCACAGTTTCTCCAACACAGCAACTTAAATCTAGATGTTTAGTCCCTGACACACTGTTCTTCACTGTCTCCTACACATTATTATGAGGGGAAAAAGAATCATTAGTAATCACTGGATTAACTTCTCTCCAGACTATGGGGCAGCTGTTCACAATTGTTTTTTGTTAGTGAAAACTGCTGGGTATTGTGCCTTTGTTTTGAGATTTCCTTTCTCTCTATACATTACATATAAATGACAGTTTACTTCTAAAGGTCATTTCAAACTGTAGGAATGTGGTAGGCACATTTCCCCTCTGAACTACATCAGCAACAGTTTGACAGCAGGAGGTTGTATAGGCCAAGTGTTAATTACAGACTCCATCAGTTTTGCAGTAGTTGAGTGCAGACCACCTGTCTAGAATTTTTTCTCTCTCCCTTTACTCATTTGTGGAAGATCAACACCACCTTAAGAATTTAACCACATTCAAGAACAACTGCTATTTTTAAAGATACATGTGCTACGTCACAGTTTATTTTTTGGGAATGTGCTGCTTGATTATTCTCTAGCCTTATTTAGTACCCTTAAATTTTCCAGTCACTGCAGCTGATATTTCAAAACTGTCAAGACTAAAAAATACCTGTCAGACAATGGAAGTTCAGCACAGATTGCAGTCACTGAAGGTTTTAACATAGTCATGAGACATCAGAGCGTACAATGGCAGATCATAGAGCTGATAAACCCATATCCCATTACCCATTCAGAACTGTCTTTCCTTCTGTCCTTTCACAACAAAACAGGAGGGGCTTCCACAAATCCACCTGCAGCAGAAAACAAATATTCAGTAATTACTTAGTACGAGGTTCAGTACTTTATGTATGATACAACTGACTACTTGGTTAGATCAAGAGAAGTTGGGACATAGCTTAGGAGATGTTACAGATGAAGTACAGCTGACAGGGTGACCTGGATGGCCTTGGATTTTTTTACTATTACATTGCCTACCTTTGACTCTTCAAGAATCTTAAGGCATTTGCATTTTAAGTTCCGGTGGCAACTCCCACATTGTAAAAGACCCAAGTGCAGCGGGACACAGGGTTGCTCAGGGCTGGTGCTCAGTATGCATAGGTTCAGTTTTACTTCAAGGGCACAACTGGAGGGACATCTAGCTCTCTTCTACTTGGCCAGGAAGATCTTCTACTTGACACGTCACCTGCAATACCTGATAGAGCAAAACATTACCTTAAACCAAAAATAGAAAAAGTAATCCAAATCACCATCTAAAATCAAAGTGGGAGGAAGCAGTATCTCCCTCATATTAAATTATTTTCAAGAGGGCAGCAGTGATAAAGAGAAATTACAACAGATGCGTAATATGCCTATGCTTTAATGTGGTTTGGCAGCACTGCCAAACCAAGCACTCAGAAATTCTGAATCTCATCCAGAAATCTTGATATGACCCTGGAAATCACAAGAGTTCAAATAATTAATACAAGTTTCTCTTCATTTGCTTTCCTGGATTCAAACCAGTGTCATTCAACTCCACTTTTACCAGCACAGAGCTTGTACCAATAGAAAAGTCTTCGGGAAAAGAAGTGCTGCAAGAGCCGGTGGCCACAGCCGTGCAGGGGCATCGCCACGGCGTCCTCAGCAGTGTCCACCAGCGGGGACTTTGGAGTCCAAGTATTTATGGTGGGAGAAGGAAACGCAGTGAGCGACCCCAGTGCTGCCGAGGCCCAGCAGCTCCCGCCCTCCCCGGGCAGGCCCC
>JANHGN010007254.1:0-44544 GCA_024605025.1 Megaceryle maxima | reverse complement strand
GGTGGGAGAAGGAAACGCAGTGAGCGACCCCAGTGCTGCCGAGGCCCAGCAGCTCCCGCCCTCCCCGGGCAGGCCCCGACCCCACAGCGCGGGGGCGGCCACCAGTCGGGCCTCCCGCGGCGGCGGGAGACAGCGCCGACTCGGTGCGGGGACCTGAGGGCCGCGGAAAGCAGGAGGAGCAGGGTAGATGTCGGCTACAAGGCGGTCAGACAGGAGCTGAGCCCAGGGGCGGCACCACCCGGGTGTGAGGGGCAGGGCGCTGAGCCCCCCGCAGCGCGGCCATGCCCCAGTCCCATACCCATGCCCCGCAGGGCGGCGGTGAGCGGCCGGGTAGTCCCTCTGGCCTCCGCCTCTTCCACCAGCACGGAGGAGGACAGCAGCTAGAGGGAGCTCCTCTGGACTGCATCTGCCCGTGCGCCCCGTTTCCTTTCATAGGCGCCCCCGCCCCCTCCCCTCCCTCCTTCCCCCGTGATGGCGGAGGACAGCGAGTCTGCGGCCAGCCAGCAGAGCCTGGAGCTGGATGACCAGGACACCTGCGGTATAGACGGTGACAATGAGGAGGAGGCCGAGCACGCCAAAGGGTAGGGGTGCCCTGCGAGCCGGCTGGGCGGGCACAGCTAGGGGAGGCAGCCCCCGTGCCTGCCGCCGCGGCAGCGGTAGAGCTGGAGGTGCCGCCGCGGCTGCTGTGTGGGGCAGGCCATGCAGAGCAGGGCCGTGCCGGGCTCCCTTCGCCGCTCGGAGCTATCCCCGCGGCGGGGCTGGCAGCAGAGTGGGGGGCGTGCGAGGCGCGCTCCTGTCAGCTGGCGGGCGGCCTGCACGGCTCGGCTCGGCCCGGCCCGGCCCGGCGCTCCTCCGCGGCGCCTGCGCGTGTGCCGCCCGCGGCCGAGGGGGCCCCGCCGGCAGCACCCCGAGCCCGCCTCCCGAGCCGCCTTCTACTGCGGTTGGCAGCGTGCGAGGGCCCTGCCGTCGCGCTGTGCCTCCCGCTTCGGGCTCCCCTCGCCACCCCGGCGGCGGCCTCCGCCGAAGGGAGGGGCGGGGGGGGGCCGGGCCCCCGGCCTGAGGTGAAGGGGGTGGTGGGGCTGGCGCTTAGCCCGCCGGACACCAGCTTCAGAAGTGGGCTTTAAAAGGGGGGGTAAATTCTATTTTGTTGTCTCTGCTTTTTCAGGATTTGGGGGCTTTTCTTGGGTTTGTTGGCCGTCAGGAAGCCCCGTCGTCATGGGTCATGGCGCTCTGAGGAAATGCTCCCCTACTTGTTTCAGCTGATGCTAGCTGAGCGGTCCCCTCGGGTCAGCCCTCGCGGCGGACGCCCTTGCCTAACCCGCACCTCTGCCCGGCCTGGCCACCCGTCCAGGCTTCGTCTGTGTCCGTCTGTCCTGCGGACACTCAACGTCACCCGTTTTGTCCAAAAGGAAATATTACCTCTAAGTCGACATGTTGCGGAGAGGAGGGTGCGTGTTTTACCAAGGCATTAGCTAGAGCAAACGCTCTTCTTCTGGTTGTAGTTCCTTCTCCCCTAATCTTGCGTCTTAAATCTTCCCACGCTGCGGATCAGGCGCTCTCTCCGGTTGTTTGGGGAGCTGACAGGAGAGGCAGCCCGCAGGAATGCAGCCCCTCGCACCTGGCCGGTGTTGGGCTGCGTGCAGCGTGGCTCCGACCGAGCACAAGGGTCTGGATTGCTCTGCAGCTGGGGTTTTTGGGGCAGGGAAGTGGGAGAAACGTGTAATAAATCGAATTCTTTGAATTTGCTTTTTTAAGGGGTTAGAAAATGTGATTGCAGAGAAAATGCTTTGTTATCACAACTAGGAGTGGCTGGAGTACCCTAAAATAGAAATAGATTGATCTATTACACTGCTGCACGAGTATCTTCCTTATGAATTTCTGATTCACCTACTTGAGACTGTGTCTGTAGGTGATTGATGTTTGAGGCTGTACACTGTTGTCGCCGGCCCCTAGGATTTGCTTGGCAACCAGCAGCCCTGCATCTTAAATGTGGCGAGAGAAATCTAAGAGACTTAGGAGGATTGACTTGTCTAAAAGGCAGGAAAGGGGGAAACTTTGATACTTGCTTCTCTGTCAGTGAATTCATGGCATGCATGCTAAAATAGTTGGGTCCAAAAAAAGTGACAGTAAATCTATATATAAATAATATAAATCTAGGATATTAAAAAGGGACAAAATAGCACCGAGTTATCTCGGGTCTTTTGTTACATTCGTTTGCCACGGTTGATGATTCCCAAATACATAAAAGTAACAGCAGTAGGAGCAGAGAATGATGATTTATTGTTCTTCATAGGAGCCAACTTGATGTGCCGGGTGAGATTTTTTGATAGCTGGCTGATGTCTGTCTGGAATTCATTTGTACCTTACCCCTGCTTCAGTTTCCTCCTGTGTTTGTGTGCGTGACCGAGCTGTAGCTGCCCTCTGCAGTGTATCTAGGCTTGCGGCTATGCGCTTAGGCTGCTGTGACAGGGAGCGCAGAAGCAGTGTGTAAGAAGCAGCCAGGGAACAAAGAATTGCACTTTGGTGTGTTCTGAATTGTGGCTTGCTACTCTATTCCAACTTGGGTCTTGCTGAGCTCAGAGGGGTGACTGCTGTGGCTGCAGGCTGTATGCTGTTCTCCCCAAAACTTATTTTTGTTGAATATCCCAAATGTATTTTAATGAGTATTTCAAAGAAGCTGGTTTTATTCATCTTTTGAGTAAGAAAGTGAATGCTTCCACTAATAAGTTTACTTAAATGAGTGGTAGATCATTCCAGTAGAAGGAACCTTGAAGTAGTATTATCAGTTTTCTATCTTGTTTCTGATGCATGAAGTGTAATAGTGACTTTTGAATTACTTTATTTCCTGTGATCTTTGATAATGTTTGTCTGCAGGCTGAAGTATACATCATATTCTATCAAATGAAGAGGAAAAATTTTGGATTATAGCAAACCCAAAGATTTACTCTTGATCTGTGAGATTAATTTATGGAAACGGGAGCCTAATTATTCCTGGGTTTCTCCCTATCATAGTATATTAACTTTTGAGTTATTTTAAAGTTTGCTTTGAGCTTTTAGATTAGGTTTTATAACCAAAGCAATTTATGACCAGTCTTACTACTGGAGACTGTCAGCTGATTTGCTAAATTGTGAATGGTCTCCATTGCTGCTGATCAGTATTTAATCTCATGCTTTTTTAACCCTGAATTTTTTAGAAGGAGGTAGAGTATATGTTGTGTTAGTCTCTACTTGGATTTCTTTGTAAATGAAGTGACTTTCAAGCTGTTTCTTGACATTTGAAAATAGGTCCTTATAATAACTGACCACAAAAAAACTCCAAACAACAACATAGCTTGTATATATACTTCCATTTAAGGAAAAAAAACACCAACTTTTTTAAATGTGCTTCAGCACTAAACAGTCGCAGGAGAAAATACTGTTTTATATCCCTCTCAACTGTGCAAATGTCTTTGTCCTCTGTTTCTGCTCCTGTTTTTTAGATGCAGGATTATGTATGTTGTGTGACTCATTGCTGTTCTCCTGTTCTGTGTCTGCAGCTTGCCCCTGCTAGATGCATTATGCTGCACTTGTTCTGTTTCATAATAAAGTGTTGTTTACAAAATAGCTTTGTTAGTGTCTGTGTAGAAAAAAATGTATTTATTGCTGCTGAGTCTGGCTTTGTAAGGTGTCTCAGGTCATTCTAAATAGCTCCTTATGCTCAATGGCAGAAAGGCTTTGGGCACAGAACATTGAGTAAACAGATGAGGAAAAAGCATGACCTTTAAACAGCTCCCCCCAACTCTCACAAATGATTTACTGAATGTTTGAGTAGTATACCCCTTTGATTGTTGTTAACTGGCAACTTTATAACTGGCACTGCTTTTAGATTTATTTTTTTTAACTATGTATTTTTAAGGTACTGGAGGCAGTGCTCAGTAGTAGCAGGCGAGATTTACATCTTGGAGTACAGTCTTACAGACTTGAAGGGGGAGGCAGAGGAAACACGCAAAACTTTGAGGAATATCTGCTGGGTTAGGTTTTAAGGCATTGCTACCAGGTTTTCATGCTCAGAAAACTTGGATTTCCAAGTACTGAAATGCATGCAAATGAAATCTTCATCCAGAGAGGTTGTTAGTAATGGTGGTTTGTTAGTAAGTGGAATCTGGAGGACATAAGCCGTTCTGGTCAGGACCTTCTTACTTTCTTGAAATGGTGATGGTCTAATCCAGCAATGGAAAAGCCCTTGGCATCTAAGCCTCCATTTTCTTTCTAAACCAAGGACATCCCTGGTATAAATAATAGTACTTTGAATTGGTTTCGGGTCTTTTCCATATACATGAGATCTGATTTTTGTGATCGAAAAGATCTATGTAACACCTTCAGAAATGCAGTCTTTCAGCCTCAGTTACAGAGAGAAAAATACTTTCAAGGCAGAAATCCCACACAAGCCTAGGCCTTTGCAGCTCAAAAATAAACATCTCAAGTACATGATTGGTTTTAAATCGGAGAAATTGCTAACTTAAAATTACCATTCCATGTAATTTAAACCAGATGTTGATGATTACAAAAGGCTGTTTCTGCTAAAGAAGAATTTAGTGTCCAAAAAGGCAATTAAAGTAACACTGGTGAATATTCAGCAGGAAAGATCATCTCAAATCAAAACCAAAGGAGCCAAATACCACTTGAGTAGGGGAATTGTCAGACTCCTGATTCTTGTGTCTTAGCTTTTCATGTTTTTACTCAGAGCTCCACAAAGCAAGTTTCTCTGTCTTTTTGCCACATTCCACCCTGAATGCAGTATCCCCATATCTCAATTGAAAAAACAAAATAGCAAAACAACAAACCAATACATGCAGGGAGAAGCAAAAGTCTTTTTTCACATTTATGCAAAACACCAGATGTGCGTGTATAAGTGGAAACGTATGTGGGTGGGATCATGGGCTTGCACTGGTAACTTGCAGGCAAAATCATCAAACTTCAGGCCCAAGTGACTGTCTCAGAGTCCTATCCACAACCTGTTTCTGTGGCAAGGCTATGTCTTTTTAGAGCAGAACTAGGTCTTCTAACTCTTCTTTTGCCTCAGCTGTATTTTGATTTTCATGTCACTTTTGTCCTGGCCTCACGTCTCTCTTATTCATCAGACTGACAAAACCATTATCGTGGATGCTGTTAAACATCTTAGACCATGTCTATGCTTAGGTACCCCTCATCCTCCGTGTGTAGGCTCGCCCTCCTCTCAGTAAAGTGCTCCTCAAATTAACTGTGTCTCCACTAAACTGACACAGACAAAAATCCTCCCCGAGTCTAATGCTGAATATTTTTCTTAGTATAAACAGCAGTGGTCTATATGGTGGGCTGGACTGGGGCAGATGTGTTGATCTAATATGTGAAAAGGTTATGTTTCCTGATCTGACATCTAGACATAGCCTCGATCTGAGTTGCATGTCCTTTTCCTTCTTCCCACGTGGGACCTGTGCTCTGAGTTGTCATTTCAACTGTAGTAGGGTAGTTCAGGAAAAAGAGATTTCACACTTAAAGGTCAGCTTTCATAGAAGCAGAAAACTTTTTCTCCAAGAGTGAGATACACATACATGATGACACCATGAAATGTATCTGACCAGACAAAGGAGAACTCTGATCTTAGTCAGCACAGACTGTTCAATTAACACAAAAACGTTTAATAAGAATCTTCGCTTTTAATCTTGGTAGTTTTGTATATCCTTTGTCCTGTCATGTCCTGCATAATTACTGCAAGTTGAGCAACAAAGTTCCAGCCTTTCTCACTCTCAGTCTTAGAGTCTTTCAGCTCTTTTCAAAGTAGAGCATGGGAAGGCCAAAAAATCCTGAGATGTTTTGGTTTTGCTTTTGCTCTGATTTGTTTGGTATCTCTGGTTGTAACTTGTGTTGGTCAAACCTGTTCACTCAGTAGTAAGTTTCTGCTTGGAGCCTGCTGCCAAATCTCTGGGTTGCAGACATGCCTAAATAGTTGGATGAGTGAATCTCTGTTTAAATCCTCTTTTTACATTCTGTGGACTGTAACAGTAAAAAAAGATTGACCCAAACAGGAGACTGTGCATAAGTAACTGCTCCGAATGGTCCCTGGACAACCTGTCAAAGATACCAGTATTTATTTCGCAAGAGAAAAGCTCTAAATCTGAAGATTATAAGCTAAGGACTGGGATTTCAGAAGATTGAGGAAAAAAATAGTCTTAAATGCCATGTATATTTTACAGCAATTAAGTCCCATCTTTCCTCTTTCCTAGCTAAAAGAAATACTAATTTCTAGATGAAAAAGGCCTTGAGCTGGTCAAAGAACAAACTAATATTACCCTGGTAAAAGTAGTTTAACTGGCAATAGCATTAGTCAAGTTGGCAAAGCTGCTTCTTCTCCATAGTTGTCATGCTTCTTTGAGTACAATTGTTCATTATTTCACCAAACTAAATAAAACATTGACCTTCAGGTAATCCCAGTGAGCAGAATTCCCCTGTGGTGTAATTGGGGCCAGCTCCTGCTGAAAGGCAAGAAGACAAGTGAGCCGCACCCATGCGACTTGAGGCTTGATGCCTGCTGAGGACATCCATTCAAGAACGGTGTTTGCTGAAACTCCAAGTAGACTTAATGTTCAATGCAGAAGCCCTTGGAAGTCAGCTCAAGGACACAATAGCATCATCTGTTTGCTGTATGTGACACGTTAGAGGAAAAGACAAAAGTTTGTGGACAGTTCAAGAAAGTAGGAGAGCACCTCATTAAATGAATATTAGCAAAGGCGAAATAGCTTTTCCCAGTATTTTTATCTCAATTTTGCCAGAGGTGGTGAAGTCTTGGGTCTTATACACATTTGTTTTTTTACTCACTCTTATTTTTAACCTCTTGTTCAGCATATGTGTCTGTTCTATGTTTAAATTCTATACAAAATGCCAGCTTTGTATACAGGCCTTCAAATAGATTTAAATTTTATTATTTCAAGATGAGAGTATAGAAATTGTTAACAGAATCATCTAGGTGATCAGGCACTGTCTTCACTCTGCAACTGAAATTTTTCTCCCTGCCTCACTTGTACAACTCCATCTTCTCTTTCTGCAGACTTCTGGTAAATACTGCACGTTTTCTTCTCTCTTGTGTGAGTGTTTGGTCTGCTACACTATTGTCTGTTGTGTAGCTCCCTGGTTGATCTCAGGGGGTGCTGCATTTGTAAGTCTTCCCTCTTTCTGGGAGCGTAACTTGACCCAACGTAACAGTGAATCTTCAGGACTTCTCAGGATTCATCTTTCACTATAAGTGGTTGTACAGAACAGTAATGATCTCAAAACCCCATGAGTTTTTGTTTAGTCCTGTGTTTGATTAATTGCAGGCTTTTGGCACCCTGAATGGAAATTTGTGTGGTTTCTTGCCAATTTCAGCTCTGACAAGTTATAGATGCTAAGACTGGGCATCGTAATCTTGAAAGTGAGCATGTTAACAATGAACGACATGGCCCTTGCAAACATGGTGACCTTAATAACTTTGCTTATGTTCTTCTGAGTTATCTTTCTTTTGGTTTGCCAGTATCATATCTGATTTTTTTCCCCCCTTCAGAATTAAAAGAAACCATTGTTTCTTGTATTGATTTTTTAAATTTTCCAATGAAAACCACCCAAGCTCTCCAAAACCCATTGTCTGTCTTGAACTCCATTATGTACATATGGTTTTGCTGGTAGATGAACTTCTTGAAGAGGATTCAGTGTTAACTGACTCATTGCCTCCTTATTTGCCTTCTGTCTGAGAGCTGCCAACACTTCCTACACTTGCAAATTTTAATCTAATCTTGATTCTATATCTTGATTATTTGTCAAATTATAATCTCCTTAAAGAAGGGACTTGCATTATCAGTAGTAAAAATTTGTCAGAATCTCCAAGTGCAATGTATACTTTGTTTTTTGTTTAGTTTTTTGGGTTGTTTTTTTTAATTAAAGTTGACCCTGTTGTACTTACTGTTTTGAAACACAAACATTTGGTTAGTTTTGTGTTGTCTTACAGAGTTAGTTTTATCTTATAGAGATTTCAGCAAGACTTTCATCACTATTTAAGTTAGAAACAAAATTCCCTGAAAACAGAATGGGGTTTTTTTTTGATTCTTCTCAAATTCAGATGTGTCTGACGGTTGAGCATAAAGGGGAAAAAAATATTGGGCCACTAACAGTTACTGAATTTCCAAGGAGGTTACTTTCCTCAGTTCCTGCACTTTCCTGAGTTCCTCCATACTGTTAAATTTGATGGTTTCATGTTTGTGTTGGATAATAGCCTGGAGAAGAGCACTGGCTGTTACATAGTGTCACAGTTGGACATCAGCGTGTCAAAATGCCTGGTTGTGCTGGGGTCTGAGTATAAAACAAATTGGAAAGCACTTTCAGGATGTTTTTAATCAATGTTCTCTGTTCTCCCTCCCTTCCTTCCTTCCTTTCCCCTGCCTTTTCTTCACATTCAAACTGCTGTTAGATTTTCCATATTAAAATGCTGGTCTTTCCATATTTAACTTTTTCTGAATTTTAACCTTGGCAGTATTGATTTTTCTCATTGCACCTTCTCTGAATCTCTGGCAGAAGTCCTGGAGGAGATTTGGGAGCTAAGAAGAAGAAAAAGAAGCAGAAGAGAAAAAAGGAAAAACCGAATTCTGGAGGCACCAAATCAGATTCTGCATCTGACTCCCAGGAGATTAAAATTCAACAACCTTCAAAAGTGAGAGCCTGGTTCTGTTTTAATCTGTGCTTGCTTTCTAATTTAATCTTCATTTGTGTGTTGCTTTTTGCAAAAGCTAGTTTGTAGTTCTGCCTTAACATGTCAGAATTAAGCAAATGGTTACTGTCCTGAATAGAAAAAGAAGCAAGGTGAGACCTGGTGTTTGTAGACTTCATGACATTAGCTGGAGAGTCGTCATCATCACGACAGTGGTGTACTCTGAAAAGAGCACAGAGTCATAGACACAGAGTTGTATTTGGGCAAACAAACGTGTCATCTTATATAAAGGTGGTAATCTCTAACAGGGAGATAAAGACTGAAGAAACTTCTTGTCATCTGAAAGGGCCTCTGCTGTAAATACAAAATTATGTGAGGGGATGTACAATCTTTGTGGGCTTTGTGATAAAATAACATAGAGTGCTTTTGACTACCATGTTCAGAATGAATGGTGAATAATATGACATGGTGGCTTTTTAACTTACAGCTTTTATCTCAAGAGAAATCTGAGCCTGAGAACTGAAGTTTATAACATGATGATAAGAAAGTTTATGGACCGTTGAGCATGTTGAAGTAGTTACATTTGCTTTATTGGATTAATGCGGAGGAAGTTACACCATTGTGCCAGTTGTACTATTCATCCTGTAAAATTTGTCAAGTGTATTGGGACTACCAATGAATTTTAGGGAAAAAGTTAGTGTTCTGGGTCATTAACATACTGATAGATTTTTGTGTTGTCCCTTTAGATCTTTCCTGTTTCACCCCCAATACTTTGAATAGGTCCATTGCACACCTTTTCTTTGGTGTGATGTGTTTTGCCAGTGGGGAAGCCTATCCTCGTGCTAAGTTGTGTACTTAGAGTAGCGCTCTTTATGATTATTTTACTGTCACGAGAAGTTTAGCCCGTTTGTTAGCAATTTTACAAAATTTTCTCTTTTATTGGCTTTAAGAAGAGCTCTTATTTAAGTCTTTCTCTCGAGCTCTATGCAGCTAAACCGTTTTGTTCTATTCATATGGCTTCCACTTTTCTCTAGTTGCAAATGCATCAGTGTTGGCTGCTTTTTTTGGTCTTCTCTGCTGTGTTCCAGGTGTTCATACACATAAGTAGATGAGTTTCTCTGTCTTGGGCAGCATTCCTGTTTTAGATTTTTGGAAAGCATATTAGACTGCTGTTCTGGATCAGTGTGGAGAAGTATATTTATTTTCCACCTTTCTCCCAGGTAACTAGTGATAGGACGAGAGGAGGTGGGCTTAAGTTGCACCAGGAGAGGTTTAGGTTGGGTATTAGGAAAAATCTCTTTACTGAGAGAGTGGTGAGGCATTGGAACAGGCTGCCCAGGGAGGGGGTAGAATCACAGTCCCCGGAGGTGTTTAAAAAATATCTCGATGTGGCACTTCAGGACATGGTTTAGTGGTCATGATAATGTTTAGTAGACAGTTGAACTTGATGATTTTGAAGGTCATTTCCAACCTTAGTGATCCTATGATTGTCTTTGCTACTCAGGTGATATTTAGATACTGTATTCCTTGTGCTCTGTGAAATGTATTTTAGAAAAAAAGGCTTTTAGCGTTTTCTTGCACTTTGTTGGAAAGACATTTACAAAATATTTCAAAGGAAAGTGTTACTGTACACCTTCCCTCTAAGAGAATATATGGAGGATCATCAGGTAGTACTTGGTGGGGCTTCTAAACTCATTTTTGAAAAAAAGATTTTGAGGTCATGTGAGTTTGTAAACAGGTGTACCAAGCTGGAGGTGAGAAAGGGAGAACAGTGAGTCTCCCAGGCTTCTCCTTCTCTTATTTGTGATACTGTACTTTTTTAACACTGGCATGAGTGTAGCCACAGCAATAAATGCTTATTAGCAACCTTTAGGATGCTTCACTGCCCATCTCACAAGAGTTTGATCTCTCCCTGTTACAAGCCCCAGTGATGTAGACTGTCCACACGGACACAAATGAAACTTGCCAGATCTGCAATATTTTCAGTCATTGTTGTAGTCACAAATGGCCTACACAACATAGTCATAGAATAACTTAGATTGGAAGGGACCTCTGGAGGTCTTTTGATCACCCTCTTGCTTAGAGCAGATACAACTAGATCAGGTTGCTCAGTCCTGAACCAGGTTGTTTGATCGACAAAGATGCATACTCCACAACCTTTGTAGGCAACCTATTCCAGTGTTTGACATGCTTGTGGTTACTAAAACCAGTAATTCCTTATATCGAAATGGATTTTGCTGGTTTGCAACTTCTGTCTGTTGTTTTTTCTCCTATCATGCTCCTCTGAAAAGACTTGGCTCAGTTTTCTTTACATCCTCCCATTAGGCAGCAATAAGATTTCTTCTACACCCTCAACCTTCTCTTCTTAAGGCTGTACAAACCAAAGTCTCTCATTTTCTTTTATGTCCTGTGCTTCAGCCTCCCAGTCATCTTAGTGGCCCTCCACTGAACTCATTCCAGTAGATCAGGGTTTTCCATGTTTCCACTCAAAACTGTGAGATGTGATCTCAGGGGTGGCAGATGAAGGGGAAGACCTGGTGCCCAGTCTTACTGGTACAACTGAGTAAGCAGCTGTCCTTTGCTGGCTGACATTCAGCTCTCTGTGTACTAGGACCTCCATGTTCTTTACTGCAAAGCTGCTTCCTAGCCAGTCCATGCTGGCCTCTGCCATTGTGTGCACTTTTTCTGTCCCAGATGCAGTACTTCGCATTTGGTGGCATCAAACTTCACAAAGTTTCTGTCTCCGTCTTGTCAAAGTAGCTTTGAACAGCATCTCTGTGGTCAAGCATATCAACCATTCTTCCCAACTAGGTATCATCTATGAACTTGGAGGGAAATCATTCTTTGTTATGTCCAGATTGTTAAACAGAATTGACCCCCGAGTTCTCAAGATCCTCCTTGTTGCCGTCTTGGAGATGGATGTGACTTATCCCTTTTTCCAGTCATAAGAAACGTCCAACAATTGCTATAACCTTTCAAACTTGATAGGTGGTAGTTGCAGTAACACCAGGCAGCTCCCTCAGCACCCTCAGATCCATCCCATGTATTCCTAGGGACCTGGGCATGATTAGTTTGCTAAGTGGTCCCTGAGTTTCTTTCCTTCCGTGGTTAATGGGAGTCTCACAGACTGTGCTACAAGGCATCAAAGGTCTGAGGTCAGGTCTTGTCACCAAAACTGAAGCACAGGAAGCATTGCATGCCTCAGCCCTGTTGCACTACAGTGCCGTCTTGTGCTGTGAGGAGATATTTCCCATAAACTGAAATTAAATAAAATTACTTTTCTTTTTAATTCATGTGAACTTCTGTGTAGGTTTTTCTTGCTTTCTGTTAAAGGGGGAAAAGAAAAAAAAAAAAAAAAAAAAAAGGAAGAAAAAAGGGGGGGGAGGGTGGTGTTGAAGGTGAACTTCTCAGCCAGGCTGGTTTCTGAATGCTTTGAAACGAAAGGAGATTCCTCCTGATGTCTCTAGCCATGTTGTAGTTAGTACCAGAACAGGAACTTTTTACCGTAGGTATGCTAGTAAGATATATTTAGAGCTCAGCTTAGAAATGCCTAGCCTTAGGTTATATGCTTTTCAAATAACTTTTCTGTAAAGCTTTTTCAACTTTTAAGTGGAAAGTTGGTTTATTTTATGTTTGTCTGCTGCTATCAGTTAAAAGGATCTTGATTTGGGAGTGTTGGCACAGTTTGCATTAGTGGCAAGATGGTTAACTCCTACATAAAATACAATGCAGAAAGGTACCTGCTATAACAATTGCATGCTAATAGAAGGCAGATAAAATGTAACTATTGTTTAAAAAGATATATTTACAGCAAGACAGTGTACCTGTAGTACTGAACCATAGTTAATTTAAATAACATTTTATATTTTCTGTGTTAAAGTACAACTTCAAACATGTCTGTGTGTACCAGTGGTATCTTTAGATTGCTATGTATCTAAGCTGATGTGCTTTTTGCTGTTTTATTGTATTTTACTGACTGGGGGCAGAGAATATAAGAAGCTTTTTATTGTGACGCTGGTATCCTGCCTTAATGCTGAACTATTTGTGTTAAAAATACTGAAGTTTCATGGTTAAATGCAAGTGCTACTCAAAACTTTTAACTGTTTTTGTGAAGTTACTTGTATGTTGCCCACCTAATTTTCCACCTTCCTGCCTCTGAAGGTCATGCCTAAACTAACAATGATGAGAAGAGTATGTGAAAGAATGTGTAACAGTAAAAAAAATGAACGTCTTTGTACAAACTGCTCAAAGTAAACATACACAATAAGCTCCCTCTTCTCTTTATCTCTGTGTGCAGAATCCAGCCATTCCAATGCAGAAGCTTCAAGACATCCAGAGAGCAATGGAGCTGCTCTCTGCATGCCAGGGCCCAGCAAAGAATATTGACGAGGCTACCAAACGTAAATACCAGTTTTGGGATACACAACCTGTACCTAAACTTAGTAAGTTTAACTGGACCTGTGCATAAGATCTGTCTTACCGACCACTAAAAGAATGTGTTGCCAGCTGTGTGGCATGTTCTCTAAAACTGATGTCAAGGGTTAGGGCTCGGCCTGCAACTAGACAAATAACAGATGCGCTCTGTTAACCTCTCTCCCTTCCCAAAGGGGAAGAGAAAGGGAATGAGAGAGAGACTTATGGATTGGAAAACTAAACCAGCTTTAATGAAACCAAACCAGTAAAATTAAATATATACAAATATATGAAAAAACAGTATCAAAACACCACCCCCCCTCCTCTCCTGATGGCAAATCTGCCAGCAGTGATGCTGTGGAGCAGGCACTGGGGAAGTCCCAGACTGGATTTAGGAGCTGGATTCTGGAACTGGATTCAGGAACTCGCAGGTTGGGATCGAAGGCAGAGTGAACAGAGTCCTCTTCAGATGGTGGCCATTGAAGATGAGAGCTTAACCCTCATGATCCCTCAGCTTTATACTGAATATGACATATATGGGCTGGAATCCCTCGTTGGTCAGTTTAGGATCACCTGTCCTGGCTGCTCCCCCCTGCAGTTGCAACCTTTTACTTTGCAGCACCCCACTGTGGTACACCAGACTTAGCAGTGACCTTGGTCTGCACAGCAGCAAGTGTAAGCAAGAGCCTCTCTGCACACCAATCCTTGGTAGGAACTCCAAACATCAAGTGTTATCACTGCAAAAACAGAAGCTGCCTGTGAAAATGCCATTAACTTCAGAAAGTGCAGTTACTTAGAAGAGACTGAGTTGCAAAGTAGAGTCATTGAACAGACTTCTGTTCTAGCTCAAACCAGAACAACATACATGAAATTGAACCGTGCGTGGTAGAGATCCTTAATTTTTTTGTGTAGTTTATGTGTAATTCTTCATTTCTCTAGTAAAGTGCCACCCCCCCCAACTGATAAGCAACAAAATATGGTGACAATAAAAATCTCATTTTGATGTTATCTATAAAAATGGGAAATGCTATAGAAATAACATTCCTTTGTATATTTTAGGTCTGAACTCTTGAACAACAGAATACAGAAGTTTTTTCCACTTCAGGGAAAATTAAGTGTTGACAAAGAGTAAACTTTTATTATATACTTATTTATTTATTTAACCTTAATTTTTTTTCAATAGATAATTTGCTATCACAGAGATAATGAATCTCCTGCTGTAGGTTGCACTGTTTTTACTCAACTTTAAGTGGATAATGGTGCTTCTTTCATGTGTGAACACTTTTTCTGCTGTATGTTCACGTGCTTCCTCCACAAGGTACGCTACCTTCTCAGAGTCTGTTCTCTATTCTTGGTACCAAGTGAGATGGTGAAGTGACCTCTCCTTGCCTTTAATTTTGTAAGGAATTTGGCCAATGACTTTTTATACTGATCTAATCCCTGTTAACACCGTTGGTAAATCTTAGTCTTTGCTGGAGGAGATAGTTGCTGACTCTCTTTCTTTTTCTGAATTGCTTTCTGAACCTTCTTCTTCCCCCTTCATTATCTTCAAGTTAGGCAGTTGTAGTTCTTCAGTGCCAACGAAACTTGGGGACCCCACAAATAAAGCAGTCTTGGCGCAACAGCTGTCATTGTTCTGTTCTGCAGCTTTCTCTCCATAGGTGTAGAATAAGCAGAAATAAGGTAGAGTCTAAAGCACAGGAGCACTCTGCTCACTTTCTTGCTCCCTTTCTCTTCATAGGGCAATGTTTCATATTAATTCATTTCTAAAGCTTAAACCACAGTGGTCTCATGTCTGTGTGACTTCCTTGCACAGAAGAGTCCAGAGCAGAGTCCCAGGATGCAATATTTTCCACTGGATTGAACTGACCTGCCCTGGTTCTTCTCCAGCAAACTCTGTCCAGATACCTCTGTAAACTAATCGTAGTAATTGCCACCCTAATCCTCCCTTGGTGGAGAAGGAGCCTAGCTGGAACAAGTTGATGTGTAAATCATAAAATACTCTGGCCATAACAAAGCTTTTTCAGAGATAGTTCAGGTGTCTGCACAGCAGTTCCAGGAGTTGAGCTCAGGTTTGTCAATATATCTTACAGCACTTCTATAAAGATGAGAGTCTGTCACCTGCCAGCCTAAAGGACCAACACACTGCCTTTAAAAATTATTTGTTAGTGTTGTTCAGTAGGAATATGCTTTGTTGAATTTGGCCAGCAGAGGTTTTGTTCAGTATTGTTTATGAATTGTTTCTTGTTCCCATTACTTTTTTTTTTTTTAAAACTTTTCCTTTATCTGCTGGATGAACATATTGGAAATTCTTCACTATTTGATATGTTGGATATGTTTAGGTGGGAATAACATTTGTTGATTCAAGAAAGACCTGTAAGGATCTTTGCATTAAATTCACTTCAGAGTCCTTCTGTTTCCTAGTTAAGGTTGTTAGCAGTAGGTCCTTTAGTTAGGCCAAGTCTGCCATGTAGTGGCAGTAACATTTAGGCTGTTGATACTTTTGGGAGTTTGTGTAAAGTTGCTGGTAATGATGATGTTCCAAATCAGACAGCAGGACATAACTATTGGGCAGGATTGCACAGTATTTGAGAAAAGTTTGGACTACAAAATACTTGACTGTCTAGAGCATGATGGTGATGATAGGGTTGAATGTTATGGTAAGAATCAGAAGGAAGGCCAACAAGGCAGGTTGGGATTCCTTTATAGACCACTCAACCAGGATGAAGAGGCAGATGAAAAATTCTGTAATCAGCTGGAAGAAGTCTCATAATCACTAGCGCTTGTTCTTGTGGGGGACTTCACCTTACCAGATGTCCATGAGAAATACAGTGCAGTGGAGAGGAAACAGCTTAGGAGGTTCCTGGAGTGGGAAGAGAACTCCCTGACACTGTTGGTAAGTGAGCCTATTGAAGAAGGTGCCCTGCTTGACAGTGTCCTGTTGTTTGTGAACACAGATGGACTTGGGGGTGATGTGATGGTTGGAGGCTGTCTTGGGCATAGCAATCATGAAATTATAAGTTCTCAGTTCTTGGAGAAGAGGCAGTTAGCGGAACTGCCACCTTGGACTTCTGGAGGGCAGACTTTGGCCTGTTTAGGAGCCTGGTTGACAGAGTCTCTTGGGAGACAGTCCTGAAGGGCAAAGGAGTCCAGGAAGGCTCTACATTTCTCAAGAAGGAAAACTTAGAGCTGCTGGATCAGGTCATCCCCACATACTGTAAGATGAACCATCAGGTAGGAAGACTGCCTGGCTGAACTGTTGGCTGGAGCTCAGGAAGAAGTGGAAAGTCTATGGCCTATGGAAGAAGGGGCAGGCCAATCAGGAGGACTACAAGATTATGCTGGGAGAAAATTAGAAGAGTGGCTGGAAAACTGCCTGGTGGAAAAGGACCTGGGAGTGTTGGTTGACAGACAGCTGAACATGAGGAAGCAGTGTGCCCCGGGTGCCAAGAAGGCCAACAGCATCCTGATCAGAAACAGTGTGGCCAGCAGGAGAAGGGAAGTGAATGTGCCCCTGTACTCAGCACTGGTGAGGCCACGCCTTGAGTACTGTGTTCACGTTTGGGCTTCTGACTACCAGAAGGACAATGAAGCTGGTGAAGAGTCTAGAGCACAAGTCTTATGAGGCATGGCTGAGGGAACTGGGGTTGTTTAGCCTGGAGAAAAGGATGCTGAGGGGAGATCTTACTGCTCTCTACAGCTACCTGAAAGGAGGTTGTAGCGAGGTGGGAGTTGGTCTCCTCCCAAGTAAATAGTGATAGGAAAATAGGAAATGGCCTCAAGTTGCACCGGGGGAGGTTTAGGTTGGATATTAGGAAAAATTGCTTCCCTAGAAGGGTTGTAAAGCACTGGAACAGGATGCCCAGGGAAGTGGTGGAGTCACCATCCCTGGTGGTATTTAAAAGATGCATAGATGTGCTGCTGAGGGACATGGTTTAGTGATGGATTTGGCAGTGCTGGGTTAACAATTGGACTTGATGGTCTTAAAGGTCTCTTGCAGCCAAAACGATTCAATGGTTTAGTGGTGGACTTAGCGGTGCTGGGTTAATGATTGGACTCGATCTGAAAAGTCTTTTCCAACATAAATGATTCTGTCATTTGGCAGATGCTGCTGCATAGAAAGGAACATCTTCTGTTCATAGCTGTATACTGAGGGACCAGAGTTGTAAACTACGGGAGGAGAAGCAAGCATACTTTCATGTAGGATTTGAGGAACAAGTTTCATATTTCATCAGCTTCCTGGCTTTGCCTTGCCACTGCTCTTGAGTAATCCTGTTGAGTTCAGGTCTGTTTAAGTCAGTGGTAAACAGCATCCAAGACATATCCTGGTAGCTGCGAGTACAGCGTGTTTCTCATGATGATACTGTGGGTCTTATGGCTGGCTAAATGCTGTGCATGTGCTGATAAATTGCTGTCCTGTATTACCAAAGTCTGTGTATCAGTTGGGGATCTTATGAATGTTTACAAATATCTGAAGGGTGGGTGTCAAGTAGAAGGGACCACTCTCTTTTCAGTGGTGCCCTGTGATAGGACAAGAGGTAATGGTAGCTAGGTGAAACACAGGAAGTTCCACCTCAACATGAGGAAAAACTTCTTCACTGTGAAAGTGACAGACACTGGACCAGGCTGCCCAGAGAGGTTGTGGAGTTGTCTTCTCTGGAGAGTTTCGAGCCCCGCCTGGATCTGTTCCTGTGTGGCCTGCCCTGGGTGATCCTGCTCTGTCAGAGGGGGTTGGACTCGATCTCGATGATCTCCATTCTATGAAATAATTTCTTTCTCATAAATCATAGCTTTGATATCTTCTAGTTTAGGTGCAAACAAAAACATTTTGAATCATGCATTGTTCAACTCTTGCCTTATCCTTGATGTTCAAAAAAGCAGCATCTTTGTCCATAAAAGAAAAAAAAAACATCCGAGTCCATAGCTCATGTGTGCTTCTTGTAAGCAATAGAAGTCCTGTCTGTGAGGAACTGCTGATATTTATAACATTAATATTTGCTCTCACAAAAGCCTTGCAATCTCTGTTTTTCTTCTTATGTGGTATTTTCTCTTGTTTTCACATTTGACGTCAGCAACAGCATGTGGCCTGTGCACCCACCCTGACAGACTGGGGCTTCCTGGCAATGGGAACATAGCAGTTGCTGGTTCTTCTCACACCCTTCCTTTGACTGTTGTCAGATACACAGCCATTGGAAAGTGGGGACTTCAGCCAGTAACAGTTGACACAACCACATGTCCGATTCGATAAGGGTGTAAATGGGAGCCTGCCAGTGGGCCATTCTGAGCCAGTCCTCCTCAGGATGCCGTCCAAGGAAACTCCTGGAGGTTGAGAGCCTTTGCCTTATTAGGTGAGTGTCTGCGCATTTTGGGTCATCATTCTAAAGCTTGGGAATTCTTAAGTCAGCTGTGTAGTATTAGTTTTATTTGACAAGCATGGGCAACTTCAGCCTGGGAGCACAGGGGCAGACGGAGTTGTCACTGTGAGCTAAATGAGAGGCTGAACTCACAGTACTTGTGAGACTCTTCGTATGACTTTTTACCTCACTATGTACCTTGACAGGTAGGTAGCTTATTCCTCAATGAAAATAGGCCTGGTCAGCTTTGTGGTTAGCTCAGGGCAGGAACAAGGACAAGGCACTTACTACACAGGAACTCACATGCTCTGGATTCTCATCCTGGTTTAGCCCAGCATCACCCCAGGCATGCCACGCTGCTGCACAGCACTTCACACATTGCAGCACTAGGGTGCAAAGGAGTTTTGTACTTGGGTGCCAGAACTGCAGTCTGATTATGCAAGAATGCACTAATAGATGCATAGCATTTATTATGGAAAGGTCCCAACAAGGGGAAACAAAATCAGCACTGAATTAAAAATGGTATCTGAAAGAAACTGGAACTGTGCATCTTTGACACTCCTAAAAGCGAAGTGTGTACACTCACAGTGTTGGTATAGATGTATAAAAAGGACCTGTGTTTGCTTTCAAAAATAAGTGCGTGTGCTTTGCGTTTGTGTCTGGCGGGGTTTTGGCAGTGGGGAAGCTCCCCCAGCTCTGAGACGGACCTGCCTCCAACCAAGGCTGAGCCAGTCATCAACAATGGAAACACCTCTGTAATATTTGAGGGAACTAATTTGTTAGGCAAGTTTTTTTCTTTTTAAGGGGAGTGGGATGGGAGAGATCCATGTGGACATCCAGATCAGTGAGGAAGGAGGTGGGGAGGCACGCTGGAGCAGCCATTCCCCTTCAGCCCCTGGTGAGGAGGCAGGCTGAGCCCCTGCAGAGCAATGGTGGAGAAGAATCCCATCTGCAACCTATGGAGGACTCCATGCCAGAGCAGGTGGCTGCTCCCAAAGAAGGCTGTGACTCTCAGGGTACACCATGCTGCAGCAGCCTGTCACTGGGAGGATTGCAGCCCACAGAGGAGGCCCACTCTAGTTGGAGAATTTTGTAGAGGACTGTCTCCCATGGGAGGGACACCACATTGCTGCAGGGGAGGACTGTGAGGATTTTTCCCCCTGAGGAGGAAGGAGCAGCAGAAACAACATGGAACAGACTGGTGCTGACCACAACCCCCATTCCCTGATCCTATGCACCAGTAGAGAGGAGGTAGGAAATGGGAGCAGAGCTGGACCTGGAAAGAGGGGAGGGGTGAGGGGAAGGTACTTTAAGGATCTGGTTGTATTTCTCACTGTCCTACCCTGATTGAATTGGTAAATTGGTGGTGGTGTTTAAATTAAATTGGTTCTGTTTCTCGAAGTTGAGTCTGTCTTTTGCCCGTGGCCATAACTGGTGGCTGAGCCCTCCCTGTGCTTTGTTTCAACCCTTGAGCCTTTTGTTCTGTCTTCTCCTCTCCATCCCACTGGAGGGTGTAGGAGTGAGCAGCTGCCTGGTGCATTGCTGCTGGCTTTGTGGGCTCAAACCATGGTGGGTTTAAAACACAGCCCCCCACTTTTAAGATTTCTTTTATAGGTAAAATTTTATTAAAATATATATTTCATTCCAGTAATATATACCAGTAAATTGACATTACTGACTACACGTATCACTGACGCCCACATCACAGACATCTCCTAGTATTATCAAACAAAAGCAGTATTCATGCTCTGTTAACAAGATTAAGAAGTGGTGTCACTAATAAAATATCGATTAATGTTTAAATGTTTTATCTTCATCTTTTGGCCACTACTGCATGCGAGTGTCTGCCAGCATTGACCTACAAAGACCACTCAAGTCAGTGGAAAACTTCCACATGCCTTGAATTGTTTTCTGATCTAAACTTTACAGTAAGAATGAACTAGAAGTGTTGTTAGACTTGTACAAGGATAAAGATCACTCAAAAAATAAATTAAGAAAGGAAACCTTTAAGTTAATAAAATTCTTCATATACTTTCATTCTATCTGGATCTATAGGCAGGTATCCCAATATGTTGTGTTTAAAATACATAGATTTTTATCCTACACAGCAAGAAATATGCAGAAATGAAATTAAAATACTAAACATTTCTTTCTTCATCTCCCTCTAGCCAATCATTGCACACAGACTGTTGCTTAGGATTTGACTGCTTACACAACATGCTTAGGAACAGCCTATAAAAATAAAATTTCCTATTAATCGTCGGACAATAAAATTCCCTTTATCTTCTCAAATTAAAAAGATTTATCTATATATACAGACATAAGCATACACATATGCATTAAAGACAAATGCACAAATCACTATTATCAAATACTCCCTTTTTGCAATGAAAAAAAAAAATCCTGAATTCTTAATTTACAGCAGAATATTTTATCAGTTTGCAAACTTTACAAATCTTTTAGAGCCTTCCCAATGAAAATGTTACTTTATTAATTTTGTCCTCATTCCCGTACAGCTTGATTCAATTATTTTTTTATGGATATAGATGGTAGTTGTCAACCAAAGCGAGAGTAGGAAACCTCTCAAATGTCTCATGCAGAACTGTAGGATACTATAAGATTTCAACCACTGATTTTTATGTGAAAGTGTAACTGTATACAGCAATGGAGTGGCATCCCACACTGCACTCACCTAACAGTGATTTATGGCTCATTGCTTAATCCTCAGGATAATAAATTTATTTTCTAGAATGAATTCAAGGTAGAATAAAACAAACTATCATTTCAGGGATCACTAATAAAACAAAGGTGGTGTCAGGGTTGAGATTTGGCAGCTTTAATCCACTGAAGAAGTAAGAGTCTTCCTCCTAGCTGTAAACCACCACAATGAAACCTCTGTTCATTCGACATAATTGCAGCTTAGAAGAAAATTGCTGAGCTACTGGCAATACACTCCCTGCATCTAGGTCAGAGCATTATGTTGCTCGCTCTCTGCAAAACACGCACACTAACCAAGCTGAGACAGCCATTATAATGAGACTGGGATAAAAGGGCTTGCAAATCTTGAAATCGTGAAAGGGACAATAGAAAGCCTAATGAAGAAAAACAGTCTAATCCATCAGGGTATGGGCAAGACAAGGGAAGTATTCATGGTTTGCTACAAAGGTAGGAGGTTAAAAGCCAGCAGTGTAGATCATTTCCTTAAGAACTACTTAAATCTATAGGCACAGAGAAGGTAGAAGGAAGGTCTTGCTAGCCAGAAGATAGAAAGTAGAAGTTTTCCTATGAAAAAACAAGCTCATCAAAATGTACCACTCCAAAGATGAACATGCCCCCTAAAAAAATACACACAACTCCCTTAAAAATTATTCATGCTTCCCAAATACACATATACCACTGCCTCAGTGTTAGAAGCTTACATCCTTTTTATAGCTTCAAGTAGCTTGCTAGATCCTAAAAAAAAAAATGAACATGCACCTACTTTCCAAGGCATAATCCAGTCCTAGACAACTTGATGCACATGTAAAGAAAAATAATTTATGCATGCTTACATAGGTAAGGCTCTGAAAAATTACATGACCTATGAACAGTTCAAAATAAGCAGCATGTCTCTCATCCTCCACTTGAGGTCAATGCATTGATTAACCTCCAAAGGTTTAGACAAACTTGCCATGCCGCAAGGTAACCTTGATTTTGCAGCAATAATCCTCATGCTGAAGAAATACTGCTGCCTCCGACTCGGCATTGCACAGATGGACAGCACATCCCTGCCCCCTCTCCTCCCCTTGTGTCTCTGTCTCAGCAGATGCAGAATTCCTTACCTGGAGAGTCATGATGCTGTGAGGGTGCCCAGGAAACGGCCTCGCTCCTTCTCCAGCAGGGACCGGGCTCTTCTGCCTCTCAGCTCCAGTGGTGTGAGCGCGGGGCTGTGGTCTGCGGAGGGCGTCAGGCTGGGTGTGAGTGACCTCAGCTCGAGGACACGGGGCTCGCTTCCACCGTGCCTCTTGGGACCTCTGGGGACAACCGAGTGACTACGAATGCCAGGGAAGGGGCAGTGGGGACATTAAGCCCATACTAGTTTCTTTAGAAAGCCTGCTCTTGTTTCCATACCCCTGAGGATTAGGCCACCACCCTGAGAGCAGAGATACAGCAAGATCTCCAAGCCATTTATTTGGAATTTCTTCACTGATTTGAGCCACAACCAGCCCCGTTTCCTACTGTTCCCTCCACCATGGCCCCTGCTCGTGCCCATGCCCAGCCTTGCCTGGGGCCTTGCATCCTCCAGGTGCAACTCTGAAAAACATGCAGGTCACCCCGGGGATGCCCCACACAAGCAGTTACACACACAAAAAAAAAACCACCTTGAGAATGCTGTTTTTTTCTTTGCTCTACCAAATACAGAATTTTAAAAAGAGTATTAATAAACTAGCCAACAACTGTAACCAATAAAAGAAAAAATCCATCCCTTTTTATTATTACATTCATTCATAAGTTTTTGATATTCAGACCTCTATACATTTATATTAATCATTACTTTAGCATGGTTTAATCATAATATATGCTGCAGCATTTTAAAATCCATTGACTTCCATAAACCCACATAAAAAGTGTTTCCCCTCAATTTAAGTCCAGGTTAAATTAAGCCAGGATCTAATGAGAAAACAAGTAAATTTCAGTTAATAAAAGATTTTAAAAAAAGGGAACCAAGTGTTTGAAAACTTCATCAACTCTTGTCTCCAACACCATGAAGCACCACTGCTGTTATTTTTGCTGGCGAAGCTTTGCTCTTGCAGATACATGAGGCTGAGAGGAACCACGTTGTGCACAACAGTGAATATAGAAACCGAAGCATTTGTGAAGAGCTGTCAGTGGGTCTCGGCAGGTCCTGGGAAACACTGACCGTTCTTACCCGTCATCTTACTGTTAGGTACAGGATGTGATATGTGTGCAGTATGTTGCGTATTAAACAACAGTAAGAGAAACGCCCGTATAGCTGTAAAATCCCTATGAAGCACCTTGTTGCCTTGGTCATGATTCCACTGGCTGACCTACGATACAGATCTACTACGACCTCTAAAGCAACTCACGGTAGCGTTCAAAAAGAGGCTGAACCGCTAAAACTGCGGCGAGACCCGCCAAGTGCAGGCTTAGAGCACCAGCATCTCAGCTGCTGCCGCTCTCCTCCCGGGGAGCCCGGCCCCCTCGCACCACCGAGCTACCCCAGCCAGGACTCGGTGTCGGTGGCTCCGCTCAGCCCACGCCACCCGCAGCCAGCCCATCCTTTCACGGCCCGCCTGGCCGAGCTACCCGCTTGCCTCGCTCTGCTCCGCCCCTCCCGCCGGGCCGCTTCCGCCCCGCTCCTCCTCGGCCCCCTGCGGCCACGAACACGGCCCACCGGGCGGCGCCAGGCAGGGCTCGCCGTGTAGGCGCAGGGGCGGCCCAAGGGGCGGGGCCGTGCCGGGCCGGGGGCCGACGTGCTGTGGCCGTGCAGCGTGTGCTCGGGGGCTGAGGCGGCTGGCGGAGGTAGGGCTCGTTCGCCGCCGGCGGGAGCGGGACGGCTGTGGCCCGGGTCCTGCGGAGGCCCAGTGGTCGGGCTGGTGCGGCCAGCCCGCTCTCGCAGCAGTAGCTTGGCCGCGGCCTGGGCTGCTTCGCGGGCAGGCAGGCGGGTAGCGGCGCTGCGTGCCCAGGGAGGTGTCTGCTGCGGGCCAGGCGGTGGCCGGGGAGGTGCCGGGGCCAAGGGGAACAGGGGAACCCCCCCTCAGGAACCGCCGGCGCGTTTGTGGCGCGTTCTGCCAGAGCGGAGCTTCCGCCCGCGCGGCCTCCCTGTCCGGCGACGGCCGGGCGCGAGAGCGGAGCGCCGGCGCGGGCCCAGGCGGGGCCGCGTTTCCCCGTTCTCCCTTCCGCAGGAAGCGGGGGGGCTGTGACGGGAGCGAGGGGGAGTTGCTTGGCGTGGCCTTGTTTTGCACTATTCCCGCATGCTGCGTTTCCTCAGCAGTTCCCATTTTGAAAAGAATGTAATCCTCTAGCTCCGGAATCTCCCGGTTTGCTCCTTACATAGAAGTCTGTTGCTGGCTTTGTTCGATGCCTCATGTAAAAGATTTTCAGAGCATCCCTAATCGAAAGCTTCTAGAAACGGTAACCCAGAGTTCTATTTTGTTGTTGGGGTTTTTGTGTTTGTTTTTTTTAAACCTGTCATAAGCTTTAATTTCTAAATCGTTCACATGTGAGATTTCTAGTTGTTTCCATTCTTTAGTTGTTTCATTTTTCTCATCCATAAAAGCATGGTCTAGGTGACCAAAGATTAACAGACCCCTTCTGAGCTTAGTGGAGGCCTATAGAGGACTGTCTTTCTTCACAGAAAGCAGAAATTATTTAATAAGATTCTGCGGATTTCTACCATACCTTCTGCGTGCAGACAAACACAAGACATGAGTTAAAGAATGAAAATGCAATTTAAAGTTTCACAAGTCGTAAATAAATTCAGGAACTTGGAGCTTGCTTCATGTTGTGATGGGGGGGCTTTTTTTGTTTTTTCATGTCATAATAATGCTGCAGTGCAGCTGTGCAGCAGTGAAAATTCAGTGGTCCTGGGTTGGGTTTTTGGGGCTGTGTTTTGGGTTTTTTTAATTGTAAAAACTAATACCTCCAGCTGCTTTTGTTCAGCCTCAGAAGGGTCTTGTTACTGGTGTTGCCTTGCTGCCCAGTCTGCTGGGTTTTTTTAAATGTATTAAAAAAAAAAAAAAGGCAGCACAGCACATGATTTGCTAAGGATTAGCACTGAACTAATGACATGGGAAGGGTGACTGTTGCCTGTATCACTTTTGAGATGTGATGTTTCTCTTTTGCATTCCCAAGATAAGTACAGTGTTGAAGCTAATGTTTTTCATTTCTCTTCACAGCTAGGGTGGTGAGACACAGAAGAACCTCAGGATGTCTGTAATTGAGCAAGGGACAGCAACACTTCGGAAAGCAAAGAAAATCACAGTAAAAACTTGTCTAGATAACCCCTTTGTTTTTCAGTGGAAAACCATAGATGGAGAAGATATGCATTTTATACTACACACCTTAGAAGAAAGGATTAAACATATTGGCCTTAAAAAGATTGAGACTCTGAGAAAGAAAAACCGTTCCCTTATGAAAAAGCAAAGGGAAGGGAAGTGTGATGATAGCACCAATGAGCTCCCTGAAGGAGAGGAAACGAAAGGCCTTCAAAAAGAAACGGGTTGGACTGACATAAGTATCAGAAGACAGCTTGCTATTGGAGTTAATGAAGTTACAAAAGCACTGGAAAAAAATGAACTTCTTCTCTTGCTGGTGTGCAAATCTGCAAAACCTGCCATGATCACATCACATCTTATTCAGCTGAGCGCAAGTCGAGCCACACCAGCAGGACAGGTTCCCCGTCTCAGTGAAACGGTTGCACCACTTCTTGGCTTGACATCCATTTTAGCATTAGGCTTTAAAAAGCAGTCAGATAAATTTACAGAAGCAATAGAAGCAATAATTCCAAAGATACCAGCTGTGGAAGTGCCATGGTTTCAGTACAGAACTGAAGAATTGGTGGCTTATGCACATACAGATCCTTCAGAAAATCAGGAACCCGAGCAGCTCGCAGAAGTGCTGGAGGGTGAGCTCACAAGCCCGAAGCGGAAGCGTATGGAAAGCAATCAGCTTGATCTTTCACATGTAATTTTGCAGCCTTTGAAAATCAAAAAACTTGTTCCGAATCCAAATAAGATAAAGAAACCACCTCGCAAAAAGAAAAAAGCTTTTTCAGTATAACTGTTGCTAGTTTGATTCTTCAGATTAAACATTCTTTTAATGCAGTGTAGCTCTAACTTAGAACTATTTTGTTGGGCTTTACAGTGTAAAGCACTTGTATGCAAGGTGAACTTTACATTGCATTCCTTTGAGCTACTTTCTACTTTAATAAAGAATGTTGCTGAAACTTGGGTGTGTTTTTCCTGGGGGTAAATGTTTCATTGGCAGTTGGGGATCACAGAGTGCCAGAGCGATTTAAGATATAGCAAATACATCTTTGGAATTAATGCAGAGCATTAAGCTAACTTTGTATCTTTATACAGATGAACATGCTTCAAGCAAAACAGATTTAAGTGTAACTATTCAAACAAATCAATACCAAAAGTGAAAGTTTATTTAAACAAAGGTCCATGCCGGTATAACTCATTGGTTCAATGGCTGGTTCAATGCATGTTTCAAGTAAACAGCAGTAACAGCACAGGTGGACTTCCCTTTTCAACTGTCAGAGTTTGCTCTGCTGAACAATAGACTTGTGTTGGTGAAGACTGACTGCAGCCTTCAGTTCCACCTCATATCTGGTGTCCCATAGGCTGAAGGAAAAACTTTATTATCAAATACATAACAAAACCAAATTACAACTGCTGCATTTTGAAAAAAACAAGCAACCCAAAAAAACCAAAACCAACCCCCCCTCCATAGGCAAACTATTAACACATATCCTGGGAGAAAGTGCAAACTAACTTAAACTCTATTTGATTTTGAAATGGAGCCCAAAGTTATTTCCCAGGAAGCTGAGATGACAGTTACAGCTGCTGCAAGACTGAAAACATAACCAGATGAATTTCCTTTAGTTTTACTGAGTACTACAGTTTCCTAAGGAGATGGTTGTGTTGTAGGAAAAGGAATAGTGCTGCAATTCGGACAGATCAACGGCAGAAGAATTTACTTTGTGCTCTGTATTTTAAGCAAAAGTCAGTATGGTACTGAGAAGAAAGCATAAAATACCTTAACTGAGTAACTTGTTTGTTCCTTAGAGATGGAATTTACATGTACTTTTTAGATTTGTTAATCCAGACTCCCGGTGCCATAAGAAAGCTATTGGATTTATTGGGAAGTTACTTTAATTCACGATACCCATTACAAAGGAAGGCAGTAGTGATGATTCTGTAGTCATGATGCTCCCTCAAGCTTAACAAAACAAAGACCTTTAATGCCAGAAGTTTTGTCCTCCCTGTCTGAGGGTGGCAAGGACACAGGGGTTTTCTGCCTTGCTTTGTAGCCCTTCATACATGTCCTTTGCTTTGGCAGTTTGGATGCATAAAACATTGAAGACATGCTAGCACTGGTGTGTTTAATTCCCATGCTGGCTAACTGCAGTGTTTAAATCTTAGCCTTTAAGCAGAGCCTTGGGAGTAGCTTGACTAAGTATGTAAGCACAGTAATCATCTTTCAGGTGCTTTGCTGCCTGCCCAGGTCTATAGCTCTCTGCAGGGATTTACATCCTCTCTTCAGAGAGGAAGTTTCTGTGGGAAAGACATTAAAGACATTTCAAAAGACTGGTGGGAAAGGTGGTGGAATGAGCCTTAAGTTTGCCAATCTTTGTGAAACCGTCTATTAGGTTTTGCAGAGTCTTAACTGGTAGCTGCTCAAAGCAACCCTAATGCAGAGACAGGTTCAACTTCAGAAACTACAGAAGAGCCTCTCCTATTGGGCTACTAACAGTGGCACCCACATGGATAAGAACATTAAATAGCCTCTTAGGAAGTGAGAGTGAGCTGCCACAATTAACTTACTCTGGGTGCAGTCTGAGACACTGTCAAGATTAATAACCTCTTGGTGCTTTGATACTTCAACAAAGCACCCGAGGTAAAGAGCATTTGACAGGGACAGAAGATACCATGTTGGATTATACAGCTGTTAGGTAACACAACAGCTTGGGCTCACATGCCAGCTTCTCTTATGCTCTCTGGCTCAGCAAGTTTTCTCTCAGCTACAGTGCTGCACAGATTCCACAGGAATACAACTCAGCCTTCCTTCCCCTCAGTTAACATGCAAGTGTGAGCCAGAACGTGAGACAGTTTACCCCTCAGATTCAGAAACAAACTGGTTTCCCAGAAGACAGCACAAGAGTGGCCACACTCCTTCCTTCATGTGCAATTACCCCAGGATCAGGACAGAAAGCCAGGCTGCAGGAAACCCAGGTTCAAGGCTGTCTTATACCTGGACATACTTGGTCCCATCATGACCTCAACGCTTTTCCAAACAATAGTACTGGGGAGGACTTGCCTTCTGATTTCAGATAAGAGAGGAGAAAAGAAAATGTCTGCCTACCATTTCTTCCACTTGCCTTTTTTTTTTTTTTTTGAGGGGAGGGAAGGCAGAGAATATGAGTATACTTTCCCCCCATTCGGATTAGGGAGAGCTGTGCTGTGATCGTTTCTTAGCAAGGAAATACCTTAGCCATGAGCACAGAGCTGTGCCCTTCTGTCCGACCTCACATTAGGCAGCAGCTGAGCAAGCACTGCCAAGGCTCTGCCTTTAGAGCTTAAGCAGAATGCACTGAGCCCCTCAGTAAACCGCCTCCTCATCCCAACAGGCTCCAATGTGAATGCCCAGCGAGGAAGGCACCTTCCTGCCTTTCAGGAATTAAAAACTTAAGTCCTTGATGGACTCCTTGAGATTAAATCCTTGTTACCTCAGGTATCTCTACCATCAATTACATTTTCAGGCACTTAATTCTGCTCAGGCCTCACACAGGAAGTGTAGGCTCCCTCTGCACCATGTGTTATGACTGCTACTAGCAGACAGGTACCAGAGCGGCCAAAGTTGTAAAGCCCAACTGCACCATTAGATGTCTGAAAGATCTCTGAAGCCCTTTTAAATTCATTAGGTCCTGAGCTGGTGCACACTCAGGGGCCAGACAAACCACGGTCACTCCCTTCCTCTGTTTGAAGGAGGTTGAATGCTTTAATCACAGAGGTATAATGCGATACGGGAAAGTATTTATCACCGTCTCTAGGGCAGAATCCTCTCACCACAATTCAACAAGAAAAAGAAACCAAAACACAAACCATCCACACATTAGACAAGGAGTGGGAAGAAAGAAAAACCCCACGTCTATAAGGAGGTGGATAGGGCTAGCAGTTATGAAGAACAGACAAAATTTATCTTCATCTAAATTGATGCTTTCAGGTACAGAATTCAACTTTCAGTAAAATCTACTGTCAGAATTACAGGCATGTTTAAAAGGAAAGTTTAGACATTTGCATTTTATGAAATATTCAAGTCACATTCAAAAGATGCTCACAGCACAGAGGCTTCACTACCACAATTTGGCACTTTCAGCTAGAACAGTTTCTTACTGCAGATTTTCTTGGCGCTCACGTTACTGCAGCATCCGTGAGCTGAAGGAACTGCTATCATACCTAGCTATGACTCTACGCTGGAATGCATATAAAGTGCTTCAGAAGCCACTCTGGTTGCTGAGCATTCATGAGGGAATTACAACAGCTCCCCCCAACAACAAAGATCAGCCCTCCTACATTTCAGGAAGTGCAGTACAGAGACTTCCAAGGACTTGAGGGTAAAGCATTTCTCCTCTGCTTACCAGCCACATATATAGCAAAACTTCCTGTTCCAAAGTCAGGATAAAAACACTACCAGGAACAATTTATGAATACATATTTACACAAGATACTTTTCATTAGAATTACAGACTTCATAGGAAATCAAAGTAGACAAAGGAATATGTGCAATTTCGCAGAAGCGTTGAAAACATTCAAACTATAAATATCCTGATAGCACTACTAAAATTCTTAGTTTTACACACAGGCTGATGTTATTCTACTGAGATAAAACTAAGGTTTTGTGCCACAACTGTAAATTAAGTACAGTAATGTATTATCATTCCGGCAACATAGATAACACTTGCACTGAACAGTGCGATACTGTTAAATCAATCCACTGATCTATTGAAGATCAAAGTACAAATCTGTATTTTTATTGATTTGGCAGCATTGCTTATGGAGAAACAAATGCACTGGTTAAACCAGTACATTGTCATACTGCTCCAGTTACAAAAACATCCAAGACTTTCATAGAGCTACAAATGTATCCTACTTCATCATCTTCCCCCAAATGATGATATCCATGTGAAGTAAATAAGCAAAGATACTCAAGTTTGTATCCTTCATTCTGTTACACTGACAAACATACACCACCACTTAATAAATAGAAATGCAGCAGTTCATCCACATAATAGCAAATATTTTTGTACCCTAATCCACCACTGAAGTTCAGTTTGTACAAAACAGTCTTTTCTACAGAGTGGAAAAAAAATACCTTCTTCTCATCAAGGTGCAAGCTAAGCTTTGAAACTTAAATGAATGTGCTTTTCTTTTCATGAACAATAAAAGTTTCATGGACCTTCTGATATATTGGGAAATGCAAAAATTTGGTCACATATGGATGTCTTCATTGTTTAGGTTTAATGGACTATTTCAGTATCACTGACGTTGTGCTTTTACTCCTCTTGAACAATACCATTCCAAGAGTTATGGAGATCAAATTAACTCAAACGATGACCTCAAGAGTTCTAGAAACTTAAGTGTCCTCATTGTAAAACAAGACCAACCTAAAGGAAGAAGAAAAAATACAGTATTTCAGGTCAAGTATGGCAATACAGCTAAACATCATTATTTTCTGCACCTCAAATGGGGATTTTCAATAGGACCAATTAAAAAAGTAATTTTTAAACTTCTGCCCATTATGGCCAGCACAGATTCATGTACCATTATGCCTAACAGAATTCAGAAGCTTTTTTTCTTTCTCCCTCACCTTTTCAGATTCCATGCCAGGACACCTCCAGTTGTACAAATAATACTGCAGATTTCCATCTCCAATCCCAAACTTGAGTTTTTCCAGGAATGTTTTGTTTTCCATTAAGTCTAGTGCGTTGAACACATCAAATCCTTTCTGGCAATAGCAAAACATTTTTTAAATTTTACTTTTTAAAGTTTCAAATGATGCAGAAATGATACTTTGCACAGTAGCATACAATATCCAAGACAGTAGGCTAACTAAGTGGGAAAAAGACAAGGGAATAAATCCTGCCTTTTAATTAGGTACACACAGAAAGGAATTTTCCCAGTAAAAAGTGAAGAGTAAGGCACAACTTTTTTTGAAGATTATCTCCAAAAGGGTAGGAAATTTTAAAGCCACTTTTAGCGATAAAGGTCTGAAGAGTGTGTAAAGCAGTATCCATTATTTTATCCTTACAGACAGGCATCTTTTTCTGCATAAATACAGCTTGTGGTGTTTTCCAGCTATTTATCATTCCATTTATGTATACTTTTGTGATTTGGTCTTTTTCTGAAGTGCTATTGTCTTCAGAACTTCAATCTTTCACGTGTTACTCTCCTGTCCTTACACACGCACCCTCTATCAGCTCATCTTTTCATCACACCCCCAAATTCACCACTCAAAGAGCCACTCTGCTCTGAGAACAGCCAGGCAGCCAGATTTTTTTTTGGTTTGTGCAGCAACAACATACTCCAATCCCAACTCACTGTGAACTCTTTAACAAGCAACATAAACCAGAGGTCAATTAAGCCATGGTAGTGACAGTCATCATGTATGAATAGCTGAATTTGCTTGGGGGTCTAGATATAAAGGTCTGTTTATTTGCAATTAACTGCAGGGGAGTCTGACCTAAGATCTTGCGAGTCCTAACAGCACAAAGTCAGTGTGCCAGCAGGACTTTCTATACTCTAAGATAAAAATAAAGTTACAAAGGAATAATGCTCGGTTACTTAAGCACAAGAAGATGGTAAGGAACATTCTTTACTCAGAATAAAAAATATTTTCTTTTTTTAAATAAGTACCTCATATTAGGAAAAAGGGGGACTGAAGAAAAAAAGCAGTTTAAGTTCTCCACCAGTTTACAACTATTTAAAAGTCACAAAGCATAGAGTGAGTTTAGTAAAATTCCTGACTCACTACCTTACACAGAGACCATTTTGTGCGTAGATGAAGCTATGCTAAGTTAAACGTGCTATTAAAAACCCATAACAAGACAAATAAGGTGGCAAGGATTTGACACTTAGTATCTAAAGTAGTAAATTTTGAAAGATTCCAAGTTAGTAACAGACAGTAACAGGAATCTTGTAAGGCAGGAAGAGAAGCGGGGACGAAGGGAGAGACATTGTAGGTACAAACACGCTAATGAAGTTCTCCAATTCAGCACTCAAAATTCAAATAAATTATAGAATCTACAGATGTAGTTTTAACTCAGTAGCTAAACACCAGCAAATTAGGTTCAGATTACTATCTTCTGAAATGTATAAAAAAATGTTTCTGTTAAAAAATACTTGTTCTGCAGCTCTTCCAGACCTTTAGAGCAGAGTCAGAAATGAAATTCTCTATAAGCTCTCTCCTGTTCTAGACCTAGAAACTTAGTGTCAGCTTCGACAATAAAATATGCAGGGTTTGGGGGAATTATCCTGCTGCAAAATCTCACTCTTTCCACGCAGACTACATGGAACCTAAGTGCAGAACTCCAGATTTTGGGGTTTGCTTTGGAGGTCAGGAATTTTGTCCTGTAAGTGCCAAGATTTCACTCGACTTAGTTCTAGTTCTATATAGTGTAATATGAAGACAAAAATCAGCATTAAACTGACATGCAAACCCTGAAAGTAATTTGCTGAATTGAATTTGTACTTCCAAAATGCATTCTTTGGGAGTAAAACTACAGAAAGGACTGTGGTGGACTGTGCCCAGCCTTTCGCTCGCTCCTCTCCTACGCGATCAGGAGAAAATAGAAGGAAGGCAAGATGATTTGTGAATCAAAATAATGACAGTTTAACAGAGAAAGCAAAAGCTGCATGCACAAGCAAAGCAAAAAGAGGAATTCATTAACTACTGCCAATTGGCAGGCAGATGTCAAGCCACCTTGTCAAGCAAGGTCTCTGCACGCATAATGGTTGTTTGGGAAGATAAATGCCATGACCAGGAGAATTCCCCCTTCCTTCTCCTTTCCTTCAGCCTTTATTGCAGATCACAACATCATAAGGTGTGGAATATCTCTTTGGTCAGTTGAGGTCAGCTGTCCTGGCTGTGTCCCCTCCCCAGCTTTTTGCCCACCTTCAGCCTATTCACTAAGGGTGAAAAAGAGAAAGCCTTGATGCTGTGCAAGTATTATTCAGCAACAGCCAAAACACTGGTGTGTTATCAGCCCTGGTTTAGTCACAAATATAAAAACACAGCACCATAAGAGCTGCTAGGAAGAAAGTTAACTCCATCCCTGACAGACCCAGTACATTTGTAAACAAAAATCTGCAAACAGGAGGACATTTATCATTTCTCTCCCCTCGCCTCCCCCCTCCTCATCTACAATTCCAAGTGCCAGATCTACAAATGTGATCAAGCATCTAATGATGCAGACAGGCCCAGCTCCAGATACTCTAGAAATCGGCAGGTATCTAAATCCCAGAATTCTAACTATGTGATGATCCCTTTAAAAGAAACTAATGTCACATTCAGAGAGAAATGTAAACAGGGGAAGGTGCAACACTTTGTGGTTAGACCACATAACTGCTTCCTTACCTGCTCCATCTGTGTCCTAGTGAATGGCCAGCCACTCAGCTCTCTATGCCACATTTCAACTGGAAACCAACATTTATTCTTTTTTTTTTTTTTTTTTTTTTTTTTTTCCCCACTCTGACTTTTAAGAATAAGTAGCACAAGTATTTTTAGCCACTTCTGAAAATTATGCAACCTATCTTCCTGTATTTTCATATATTTTAATACCTTTTAAATTCTATCTCTGGACTGACTTTGGTATTATTCTGGAGCCTGAATATTGGGGTACTATATCCCCCATGACTATCCAGGGGTTCTCCTTGCCAAACAGTTATTCCCCTCAATACTGCTTACAGGTCAACAAGCCTCAGCAAGCAGTTCATGTCATAGATAGCTTAGCTGCAATACTGCATGAACACTGCTGAGACAGACAAGCTGAGGACTATGTGGCTGCTCTCATACAGCCTGAAGTCTGAACAGATGCAGCCTTTGTAGGCCATCAATGACTTCATACAGGATCAACACGGAAGTCCCTGTGCCACATGCAGTGCAGATGATTCTGAACATGGTCAGCTGGAGCACAGCTAGCATTTGCTTACACTGAGCACTCATCTGGGAGGTATTTGGTTGGGAGGGGCAAGCTTCAAGTATAAGGAGCAGAAAACATGCCTATGCTCTACAGTGTACATGCAGAAAACACACCTATGCTGTGAAGCCTGTACAGTCCTGTGAATTGCCAGGGCTAAACAGGTCTCTGAGAATTCATTCATATGTGCATCACCTGCACAGCTCCGTACCACAGACTACATTGCCATTGGTGTTCACACTGGATTCCCATGAAACCCTGATGACTTAAGGGCTGAGCATTAGCTTTTCATCAGAGAGCATTAAACTGTTATGATTGTTATGTTTAAAAACTTCCTTTATAGTCTCTTCCATTCAACTAAACCCTCTGTCACTGTAATTCTGTGCATGAAGGTGTGCTTAAAAGCTACAACATGACATTATCTCCTAAGAATAATTTTGTGAAAGAAGCAGAACATGCATTGTCCCCAACCTACCAATTTAGCTATAATGAGTGCATCATTCATTAAGTCCAAGAGGGGGGTCTCTGTATGGATATTGTAAAAGGAATAGGCAGCTTTGAGGCTTTTATGAACAGGATGGTGCATCACTGTTGAAGGTAATGTGTAGAAACTCAGGAAGTCTGTTAAAATACCACTTGAACCCTGGAGGGGGAAAAAAAAAAAAGTCCATTAATAAGAAGTAACTGCACAGTTATTGTTTGGATTAACATGGCAGTTCTACAGAAAGTAAGCAACAAATGCAGCATAGTTTTGCACACTCTGTTTTCATATAATAGGTAATCTTGGCTAAGATGTGAAGAAACTGAATTCTTGCCAAGGAAGCATCTATATGTCAAAGTGAGACTGAAGCCTGAAGTGGTCACTTCAGAAAAGGAAACAAACATTTAGATTACTGTAGTCTATTACACCCATAACATTTTGATAAGCAATTGCCAAAGCATTTCAGTTTGCGTCCCTAGCTTAGCCTGCTATAAACTATGCTGACAAGGCACACTCACAACAAAAAGTACAGAAATGTTTTTCCAACTGAACCTATTTTTAAAAGAATATTTTTTTTAAAATCACATTAAGGAATAATTTCCACAACTTTCTAAAAACAGAAAGAAATATACAGTGCTGTTATACGAAGCATGTTTAAATCAGCTCTTGTGATTATTAATCAACAGGCACATTCCATTTGCTAGACGACAGTGCTAAATTACATTGTAATTCTAGTAAGACCAACAGTCATCACAAAAGGTACTTACACAGAAATATAAAGCATCCTACATAAACTTCCTTAGTGTTTCACACACTTAATGAATTTTAACTGACTGACATGCTGAGCACAAAACAAACTACCACAGTTTTCACTCTTATTGGGTCTCCTGATATCTCCTAGAAGATAAAACACAGGAAACACACAAATGCTTGTTCTTGCTTGTTGCCTTTATTTTTGAATGACAGGTGTGCACTATTTTGAGCTCCATGAAGGACCTCATGTGGATCCTTAAACTGGTAGTATTTCTACAGTAAAAAGTAAAAGAGTTGAACCTATCACATGCAGAAAAGTTATTGTTTTAGAGCAGGTATGGATTCTGTAGTAGAGATAAAACTATCAAGAAATAACCAAAAAGTTTATTAAGTCATGCACTAAATTTAGTAAGGACAATGAAAATACTAATTTGGGAATTTATACAGAGTACTTTAATGTTTTAACTCTCCACATTCCAAAGATGACTCAAAAATATGACACCAACTTCTCCAGGTCACAAAAAGATTTTAAGCACTAACATTTTGTATAGTGAAAAACTAGTTCAGGAGACTAAATAAAAGAAGCAAGTGAAGGCGGTGCTGTCCAGTTAAAATGGCACACAGGCTGATCCTGGAGCTTATGGACTCTTCTGTACACTTCAGCTCATCAACAAAGCCAAAAGCGAACCCAGAAGAGGGTGGAGAGGGAGGGTGCATGGAGAAGAAGAGATGGTGGAGAAAGAAGTAGGGACAATAAATTAAATTTGACCACAGAAAAGTCCAATGAGCAGAAGACCCACTACAAATTAAGTAGAAAGCTAAACTTGGACAGTGATAAGCAATGAGTAGGACCTCTCCAGTCCAGCAGCAGTTAAGTTTCTAAATTTAGCTCAGATTCCTGCACAAATTCCAGCTGCAATGTGGGAATACCGAGCTTCACAAAACCTGCGGCCTCTCTGAGGAGCTCGTAGTTTAAGGATGTCAGTGCTGATCATTTTCAAATAACTGTATCACTTTAAACAAGTAATACACTATCTAAATAGGATGTCTGCAATTGATTTAGCATGGACTCAGAGGGAATAGTGTATCTTTCTCCACTAGCTTTATGGCAGCTGTTCCAACCATGCCTTGGAGATTTTCAATCTAAGTGCTAATGTGTTCCATCAGTGCTTTTGTGAGAACCAGTGTGACCAACAGGCTGGAGGGTGAGGGTGGTAGGGAAGAGTAAGTGGTAGGAACAGATGATGTTCTCCATCTTGTTAGTGGACAAAGACTATAATTTTCAAGATACTGAACTCCTAGCTGACAGCACCAAGGCTTATTAACTTCTGCTTCTCTATTTTACATACATTCTTGCATATACATGTAGATATGTACATACACATAGAAATTCATACACATATATACACACACACACTCCTACTGGGAAAAAAAATATTTTACTGAAGCAGACAATGAAAAAACATAATTCTACCTGTGGGTGCCCCTAGATTTGGTTTTATAAATAAATAATTTTGAACTGGTGTATGGCAGCCACCTGAGAGAAAGATACTGAATTCAGCCCAAATTCTTATCTCAGTCATTGTATCATTTTCCCTTTTTTCTAGCAACGGAGATTTGAGGACCAATGATTATTATCATGTCATATCTCTAGGAAAAAAAAGGAAGAATTCAGGTGGAAAGGTTGTTTTTAAAATATGTAAGGTTCTTTGCTGTGATATTTTCAAAATAGGGATAATCTTGAGATTTCAAAATTCTTCTTTAAAATAACTTGTTCTAAGAGCAGTGCCAAATGTTTATCACAAGCAAACATTTTCTCATTAAGAGAATGCAATACAAAGAAAGCCTGGAATCATGATATCGAATTTCACCTATGGCACATATTTTTTATACCATCTGCATTTCATAAACTTGGTGCCAATAGGAATTTTTCCAAGTGGCATTCACATACACATTCATGAAATAGTTAGGGCACGTTTTACCTCTACTACGTAAGTATCAATAATATGATCCCGAGGCAGGAACCAGTGCGCGACCTCTTCTTCATCCATTACAGGAGCAAGATTAAACTGTTTCAAGTAAGTGTTGATTAATTCTTGTACTGCTTTAGTATCTTTTTGTTCCATCGGTCTCAAACCTGAAGTCTTTGTGGCCTTTTTGTAACAAAAAACAAACAAACAAAAAGTTAAGATGTTGAAAGGAAAACCGCACACACAGCAAAGGCTGAAAGTAGGTTGCAGAGTCAGTCCGCTTGCCATAATGCATTCACTATTAGCCTACTTTACCCCAGCTGCCTAATTCATTATGCTGTTTTACAAACAGCTTTCAATCAGAATTCCCTTTCTTCTCATTATTCAGTCTAGGACACTTCAATCTTTATACTTCATTACTGAAACAACTTCATTTCTCCAGGGAAAGAGATACCATTGCCAACAGTATAGACTTCATGCATTTGGTACTATTATTTTTTTTTTTTTAGGTCAGTCTTTATTTCTTATTCTTCAGAACTACCTAGGGCCCAGACACGAAAACAAAACATAAAGAGACTTGCATATCAGAAGTTAATCTGACAACAAGAACACTTGCAATTCAAACTTATTAAAATTACAGTCGAGTTATAAACTAAAAATCAGCTGAAAACTGTTTAATTAGAAATTATTTAACAATAAAAAACCCCAATCCACCTGCTCTTAAAACTTGCAAAATCCCTTGCTAACTCAACTTCCTATACAGGCACAACTGCTATTCTGTTAACAAAAAGACTTCTCATAACTTACAGCTGCCTGAAATGAAAAACCTAAGTATTTTAACAAATATTTATTTTACTTTAAACATCAGAGAAGGAAAATAAAATTGCTTTCCATTACTACATAATGAATGTTTTTTTAAAAAAAGTGATTAAAGTTGTTTGTTTGTTTGGGGTTTTTTTTAAGCTTTCCTGGATATTCCCTTTTAGGAAGGTTAAGACTTGTTCTCTTCAGAGCTCCTTTATCCCGCTTCATCTGTGCGAGCTATGTACTTGGGCACGTATCACATTAATCATAGCAAAGTCAACTGCAAGAGCAGCCAGGTAGAGACTTGATTACTGGAAGCCTGAAATTAGTGCAGCTGATTATACTTTGCTCAAAAGGCATCATTCTGAAGGTAGTATTTATTAGTCTACTATGGGAGTCAGCAGACAGATGAAAAATCAAGGCACATTTTGCCACAGCTCTGGCTGTGAATTATGTTTCTGTCTTCTTGCTTTCCTGAGCAGCCTGGGACTATGGTTTGGCTCCACAACAGAACATCATCTAGATTTTTAAATGCCCTGAATTAATAAAGGTATTCACCTGACTCATCAATATGATGCTTCCTATGTCATATTTCATTCATAACTTCCTTATGAACTCAATATGAAAAGTTAATTCCAGCTCCCTCCAAGACTTCATCCCTCTTCTAAAACCATACACTGGAGAAGGACAGGAGGAAAAGCAGCTGGGCTGCAACATCTTTATTCCCCAGCAATGCTCTGAATGGCCCAAAAGAGAAGGGAAGTATACAGAACTAGGCTAAAATTTGTTTCTCTGCTCCATGTAGAAAGCTGCACTAGGCATACATTCGTGCGAGTATCCTGGCTCAGGACCTCAGTGAGTCAGGAAAAGACATACAGGGACAAACATGCCCCAGTCCTTATTCTAAACACAGCCAAAGTTTAACTCTTTCAGAAAACTCATTGCTCAAGAGATTAAACTTAGGGAAAATATTTTTTTTTTAATGCCCATAGGTACATGCACAAACAGCCTTTGGTGAGGGTGGTAATTTATTAACTACAGTATTTATTGTTTCTAAAAACCTTTTTAATTCAGACTGTGCACATTAATAGGAATGGTTAATTCCTCTTAAAGGGGATGAGCTCCTAGTGGCAATGATACTCCAAAGATACTATGAGAAGAGGTTAAAATACAAGAAACAGTGTTTGGTGCTGAGGGACAGGACAGTGACACTGTAGCCTGAATGAACATATTTGTGTGACAGTAGTTTATGAAAGCAATGTGAAACTGAGGATAAAGATCCTCAACAGCACTTAAACCCTTTCTTAGGAAAAAACACCTCAAAAAAACCCCCAAAGCATCAGACCTAAAGAAAAAAAAATTAGCACAAAGATTAAATCTTTATTTCCCATGGGAGAAGTTCCCAAGTCCAATCTAAAAATAAACAAATAGCTGAGGCTTATGGACTCCTACATTACTCAGTTTCAAAAGTTGATTTTCAAAGGACCTATTTTCTATTTGCACATCCCTGTACAGGATGTTTGCCTTGGCTATATTTTATGAATGACACGATATATTCTTTTTCTCAATTTATTCTTCTGTTGAAATCTGGGGTTTATGATAAAGGAAGATGATCAGGGTACAACTGCTGTTGTTTCTAATGATTCTCCATGGTTACACGTTTTGTACTGTAACTAAGATCCTTATTCTTTAAGCCATATTTTCCCTGTATTGTTTCCATGAGAAACAGTACTGGAGTTGCCACCATAACCTCTATTTGAAATTGTCTACTGCACTTTTTTAGACTGTCTTCAAGATTTGAAGGAAGCTATATTTAGCTCTCCAAGATTAAAACCTAATTAATTTGGTTATTAATTCTTAAGCTCTGAAAACTGCTGCCCTGCACGCAAGGGAGAACCCACAGCACAGGTGTCACACAGGCAGCACAGGAAACAAGTCTCTCTGACAGCAGCCGGAGCTCAGCCCCAGCCACAGCACATGCTTTATACCAAGGAATGCTTAGTGTAGAACCAGCAGCATCAAGCAAAATATAACCAACAGACACAATTCTCCAAAGTCAAATAAATCATTACAAAGTACTATGAGTGAGGAAAAAAGTATTTTTAACCAAAAGGGAGGGTTTGCTTAAATAAGTAAAGGTTTACTGGTATGGTTCAGGTAAAGGATATACTGCAATCCCTCCAAACAGAAAGTTAGCTTTTACAAGCAAAGAAATTGCTTTCAGTCATAAAGCTTGGACTAGCTTCTAGAGGTTATTAATTACAGCAATGATATTTTTTTAATAGTACATCTCAGACTGCTTACAGTGACTTGCCCTGTCACGGAAATGCATCCTAAGGCTTTTTCCCAGCCTAACTATTAGATGCAAACATGGGGAAAAAAAAAAAAAAAAAAAAAAAATTTACTAACATACCTATGCCAGAACACTTTTTGTGTGTGTGTGTGTGTGTGTGTGTGTGTGCTAGACCACACAAATAAACAGTAACATCCTGAGGTGACTTTTGCTGAGCCTATTCATTGCAGAAAATAAACATTCTCTGACAGAACAGAAAAAGCTGTGAATTAAGAGTGGAATCAATCCCACTGTACTCAGTCAACTTTCTGATGGACTTCTTTGAGAATTTTAATACAAGAACTGTTAATTTTCTGTTCTAGTAATCTTTTATCATATTAATCATACCCAGAACAGTCTCATACATCTTTAACTCAATCCCACATGTTTATGAAATCAAAGTTTCTGTTTTTTCCTTTCTTTGTTTAAGGCTTTTAGATAAAAATTTATATTTTCTCCATATAGAGATGTACATTTCCAGCAATAGTCTCTTCTGTTTAGTATAGCCCTTAAGGTCTTTTTATTTAGCTTTATTCAGCTTTATTTACTTATTTGTTTGTTTATTTATGTCGTGCATGCACTGCCTTTCCACAGAAAAGCTTGTGCTGTCAGAAACAGATGGAAGGTTATTTTGGGCCTCACAATAACTGTGGGGATTCTCTACAAGTCATACTGCTTACATCAGGAAGTCTGTAGAGCTTCATTGTTCTTTGCAGAGTCATGTTTCTACTCAAATGTGAAAATTTAACCTCCACCAATTTTCTGGGATTCAGTGATCGATGCCAATACCTGGAAATAAAATTAATAATCAGATAAAATAGTATTTTAAGCATCCACTCTACTTACATCCATTCCCCTGCTTTCTCACATTGCTCCTTCTCCTCTCCAAATTTGTTTCTCACTAAGTCCATACTATGTCTGTAAGAAGCTTGAGCAACAAAAGATAAGGAAAAGCTATATCCAAGTGATAGCTTTTAAACAGGCCCACTATCGCCATGCTTTGAATCTAAGCAAATGTTTTTTATTACAGAATGAGTCATCACAGGCCTAAACATTTTAGTACTTGCCATAGCCCTGACAACGTCACCATACCTGCATGGTAACATTTATTTTCTTGTTCAGACAGGACCCTCTGCTCATGTCTAAGTTGTTTGTTGCAGGAGTTCTCTTTTTCCTAGGAGATCATTGTGCAACAGAACACCCCTGGTTACTCTAACACAGCATAGCTTTTTCCATTCTTCCTTACAGAAACTTACAGCATCTTTGGTGTTCATAGGTACTATCACAATTTCAGATCAAAAAGTACCCTGTCCTCCAAAAGGTGAGACAGAAGAACTAATACTGCTGGAACTAAACTTTTCCCCATAGAAATAAAATCCATTCCAAGCAAAAGAAATTGTACTTGATTACATACAGCTCTTCTCATGTGATAGTTTTCCCACCTTTATCAAATGCGAATCAAGCACTCCTTTCTCCAGCAAAGATGAAAGTATTTCAAAAAACCAAATGATACAATTCCCAGAAATGCTCTGCCATCTTTGGCAAGCAAACATTTCAGCAAGGAAGTGTCCCAGCAGGGAAACAGGCCACTTGAAAAACACAGGTATACAATGCTGTCAGGGCTTCCACCAGAAGGTCAGCAGAAACATTTTTAAGTGTATTTAAGGTATGGTAAACAAACTCAAAATTAGATTTTAGTCTAAGCTGTTTAATCCAAGGCACTGGGAGGGAAGGGGAAAAAAAAAACCAAAACAACCAACCCACCCACCCCACCCTGACAAACACTCAGGCCTTTCAGGTTAGTCAAGGCCACAACATCTAATTTCTTTGAATTTTACGCTGTTATTGTTTCTAGCCAATTACATTAAGCATTGTTTAAAATTATTTCTATAGGAACTGATATTATTATGAACATCACCTAGGTTACCTGCAAGTGGCCACAGGTTTAGGGAGTACCACTCCAGCAGTGTAAACAGCCTGAAAAATTCCTTCCAGGTTTACTCTTCTGGTTATTTCCCGAATCAGTACCGGTGCTACCCGTTTAGACCTCAATTTCTTATGGACACACAAAAAATTGATTTCTACCATTTTCTTCACACTAAAAGGATATTAAACAGTGGAAAAGTTAAAAATAGTTGTACATTGCGTATTTCATTTGCATAACTGTAGTTTTCCATGTTATGACAGAAGAATTTGAGGTAAAAATAAATTGGCCTGTGACAAAATACATCTGCAACCAGTACTGATCTATCATATCATGACCACAGTGGCAAATTGTGACGTATGCAAGCTGTGTCTAAGGTGTTTGCAATGCTCCCTTTTCAGAGCTCTGTTGAGACATAATCAGTTGCCTTGCTTTAAGATGCAGAATGGTATCCAAGTACAAGTGTTTGAACACTTGGCCAAGAAAGTCCAGCTGACTGACTATCCTTTAAATACTTTCCAGTAGGGTCAGAAAAATCTATGTCATTATCTGTACCATCCATCAATATGATAAATTACTTAAATATATACTATTGGTATTCATTGTAAAAAGCCCACAAGCTTTTTTTTTTTGGGGGGGGGAGAGGGGAAAGAGTTTAAAAAAGTCTCTGCTACATACACAGGATTCTTCTGACTCTGTATGGTCAGTGGGCCTCCTCCTCTCTAAGTTCTCCATGGCAGTGGATACCAGTTTAAGATTTGCTTCATTGTGTTATTCTTTTACAAATACAAAAGTAATGGTGCATTTTACCTGTCATAAATGCGAATATTTGCAGGGATGGCACTTATGAATCCTACCAGTTTTTTGTTTGAAGACACTCTGACACCACAGTGCCATTGGGGTAACCAGCCCGGGGGACGTAGTGCCCTAGAATTGATGACAGAGATAATTACAAATTACTGCCTAAGAAGACGTAATAAAGACACTCTTCTTTGCACTCTAGCCAGAACAGAAGGTGGAACTTGCTACTCACCACAGAAGAAATTCAGGTGAATAATCAAACCTAAACATATTATCATCATCTTCTACATAATTCTCATTTAACAGTGTGTATAACTCCTTCAGCTGAAAACACACAAAAAAATCCAAAGATTTATCCACACACATCAATCAGAATAAAATTCAATGATCTTAGATACATATATACTTGTTTTACTTACAACTTCAGCATTGCTAAGATCCAATGTGTCCCACATAAAACCTTGTGGCAAAGAATATGGCTCTAGGCGGACATTGTCCTTATCTGGTTCAATTGCACCATGTGAAGTTATAACTTCATCTTTTGAGGGCAAAGGAGGGGAGAAAAAAAAAAAACAAAAAAAACCCAGTTATATTGCTAGCTTTCCTCACAGTTCTCTCAAAACTTCATTTAACTCCCATCATGAATTTTCTCATAATTATGTGACAGGAACTTGACACTTAAAAAATGTTGAAAAAATAGTATTATTAGCTTACACTGCTTCTCATTCTCACAGATCACCTTCAGACTAATGACTATCTCATCAGAACATCTACAGATAGGCAAAGAACTACTCATAGAATGGTAGGGGTTGGAAGGGACCTCTGGAGATCAAGTCCAAACCCCCTGCCAATGCAGGATCACCCAGGGCAGGCCACACAGGAACAGATCCAGGCGGGGCTTGAAACTCTCCAGAGAAGACGACTCCATAACAGCCTGGTCAGCCTGTTCCAGTGTCTGTCACTATCACAGGGAAGAAGTTTTTCCTCATGTTGAGGTGGAACTTCCTGCATCTCACCTTGCTGCCATTACCTCTCGTCCTATCACAGGGCACCACTGAAAAGAGAGTGGTCCCTTCTACTTGACACCCACCCTTC